>JAGKTI010019396.1:0-17016 GCA_018397915.1 Birgus latro | reverse complement strand
TCATTCCACCCAGTCTTTTTGTCCATCCGTGACAATCTTTTCTCAAGTTTCTCCTCTCCTCTCGCCCACTTTGCAGTATCCCACCTCCTCCCTCCCCCGGCTTTCAGTCTTCCTCTTTGCCCCTCTCATTCCCATATTATCAGCTTCTCCCATCCATTCCAGTTGTTTCTCTTGTGATTTACCCCTGCACCACCCCGCTGTTTCTCCTCCCAACCCCCAACCCTCCCAGTTCCCCTAGTTGGTGTGTCTTCCCTCCCCTTTCTCCTCCCCCACTCATTGCGGTTTCTCTTCCCCTCCCCTCACGTTGCAATATATATCCTGTCACTCCCATTTCCCCGCCCATCCCATCCCTCTCTTCTGATCCTCTCCGTACTTGCAATCGTTCCTCTCTTCCCTTCCTTCTCTTTCAACTCACATGCCATCTGTCCTTCCCTACCCATCGTCTCTCCTCTCACCCGTCCACTCTTCCTCCCCATTCCCTTAACCATGTGTTTTTCCCATAAACCTACTCAGCATCTCTGCTTGCTGCACCTCTATGGTACTTTTCACTTCCATAAAACCCTCTTTCTTGGTAACTTTCCATCATTTCTCTTCCTCTCGCAGCTTCGCCAGTATACTCACCCTGTTTCCATAACCCTGCCCCATCACCCTTTGTTTATATCTTCGCTACTCATCACCCTTTTCCACTATCGCTTCTGCCACATCATCCCACTCTCTGTTCATCCTGTCCATCAATTTTCCATGCTTCTCCTTTTCTCCCACTTTTCCACCGTCCCTTTCCCCTCACCCACCAGCCTTTTTCACCCTTCCTTTTCCCATCTCAACCTATCACCCTTTTTCACACTCCTTTCCATACCTCCCTTCCCTGTCCCATCTCCATTCTTGCTGTGCCTCCATCCCCTGTTCCATCTCGTCCACCCCACACCCTCTCTCCCTTCTGCATCATCATTTTTTTTTCTTTTAATCCCTTCCCTTCTCAATTTCCATATCCCCCTCCTTTCCGATCCCCTTCAAACTCCCCCTAATCACAAAAACGGGGGAGGGGTGGGGGAAGAGGAGAGGGGAGAATGGGGGTTAAGAGAGGGGAAAGAAAAGGGGGGGGGGGTGGAGTCTCTTAAAGGCAGCTTGGAATAAAATCCTTAGGCATAACTAATTCCACATTTCCATTTTATGCTGATAGCGTTTGGTAAAGTAGCAGAATCTCATTAGACTAAATTTGCGTCTTTTTTATCGAGCCGGAAAGGGTAGCTTTAATAAACGGTGCTGCTGGAGTTGGGTAAAGGAAAATTGGGTAAAGGACGAGTGTGGCTCCGTGATGGTGGGAAGAGAGTTGTATTGTGAGAGTGATGTTGCCTTCGTGTTGTCTGATGTCTTGTTTTGTTGATGATGTCGTCCTCTCTGGTATTGTTGATGTGGTCTTGATACTGTCTTGCTGTTTCGTTGATATCGTCCAGCAGTTGTTGTGATCATATTGTCAAGCTTCATTATACATTTTGTTAATGGTCTGTTGGTATATTGTTTTGTATAGTTCGTATGCTTTCTTAATGTTTTGATACCTGTATTGCTTTAATGTTTTGTAAATGTTTTAGCGTCTTGCTGGTATTACCTCATTACGATTTTGTTGATTTTCCACTAATCGTTTCCTCTGTGTTCGTATGCCCTTAGTTTTGATAATAGCACAATCCTATTTTGTTCATTGATAAGGTAGATGTTGATAAGACCCCATTTTGACGTTGCCTTATTGTTGTGTTGTTGATAAGCTGCGTTGTGTGATACTACGGTAGTAACTTTCAGCCATTGTTTACATGAGTCACCATAAACAGGGTTGTTGGGTAGTTAACACGCCATCCAATTATCCGCTCCCTCTTTCCCCTCTTTTGCCAACTCTCGCTTCTTTGCCCTTTTCTCTTTCTTTCCAGTATTTTGCTCCCTCATTCCCCTCTTTGGCTCCTCCTTTTCCCCTCAGTGGATACCTTGCTCCCCTCCCCCCCGTTTTTTTTCCCTTCCCCTTTTTTCTTTTTGGCTCCTTCGCTGCGTTTCCCCTCTTGCACTCCACCTCCCCCTTCGCCTCTCCCCCGCTCTCTCTCTCTCTCCCTCCATGCACTCCCTCCCTCCTCCTCCTCCCCACTTGTTCCCCTACTTTTAGCCATTTATTGCCACTATTCTGCTGTATTAGGTCTGTGTCTTAGCTCTCGGAAACAACCCAAAGAAATCGTGTTTACATCATATTTTCATTGTATCTGCACTTCCATTTCACTTTTTTTAGATATTTTTTTTTATTTTCCCCTACAACTGCTCATATATTTGCTCCCTCTTTTAATTTTTGTGTACTTTTATCTATGTATAGGTTCCTCATCATTGAGTATTCGTATTTTCTTTCCTCCTTCGTGTACCCACGTATATGCTTAATTTCTTACGAATTTCCCTCTTTCTGCCAAAATTTGCTCTTTACTTATTCGTAATATATATCCTTTCTTTTCTCCTGTTCTCCTCCTAGTCTTATTATTTGCCTCTCGCCTCCTCTCAATAGATGATCTTTTTCCTATGTCTGTCCGTTTATCTAGTTCTCTTTCTCTCTCCTTCGCCATCCCATTCTTCCACGTCCCTGCCCCTCTCTTCTCCCTCCCCTTTTCCTCCCTTCATAGATAACCCTCTTCTCCCCTCCTTCAATCTGCTATGACTCAGTGTCCACCCACCCTCTCTCCCTCCTTCTTCTCTCTCCCTCCCTTCGTATTCTCCTCCTTTCCAGCCCCCTTCTTTTATCCCTTGTCCCATTAATCAATATTTTACCCACTTGTCATTTTCCCATGTCCCCCCCCTCTCCCAACCCCTCTGATTTGGTCTCTCAGTGTCGTACCCCTCACCCATACATCGTTTTTCTCTCGTGTATTTCTCCATGTTAGACCATTCCTTCTTCATATTTTTTTTTCCTTCTTCTCAGTATCTTACCGTTTCTCATTCCCTCCCTCCTTATCCCTCTTCTTCCCTCTCATTTCCTTTCCCTCCCCATCTCATTCTTTGTTTCCCCTCTCTCGTCCCTCCCTTCCTTCCCACGTCTCCATATTTCCCCCCTTGTTATTTGTGCCATCTTTCTAGAACATAAAGTATATCCCGTTTCTCATTATTTTTTCCCCCTTCCCTTCCCTAACATCTTTCCCCTCCTTGTTTCCCCACGTCCTATATCTTATCCATTATTCCTTCCCCCTCCCCCTGCCCCGTCCACATACGTATATTTCCCTCTCTCCTTCCCAGCATATATAGTGTCTCATGATTTTCCTTCTCTTCTTTTTCCTCATATTTTCTTTCTTTCCTCCCATATCCCTTTCTCCTCCTCTCCATCTGCTCCTATATTTCCTTTCTTTCATTTGTGTCATTTTTCCCTGTGGTCTTTCCTTATGTTCTTCCCTCCCTCTTTTACCTTACAGTTACTTCTCACGTATTCGCCCCTCGTTTCTTTTTTCTCCCATATACTTATTTACTATTTCCTTATTATCCCTTTCTCATATTTCCCCCCTGCCCCTGCCTTTCCTTCTCCCTCCAGTATTCACCCCTCGAATATGCCCCTTCCCCCAATACCCCCCTTCCTCCCCCAATACCCCCCCATCCCGTATCTCACTCTTCCTTAAACATATTTGCCATTCTTTTCCCTTATTCTCCCCATCTCGTATTTTCCTCCCTCCCTTATTTACCCTCTTTTCCCCACATTTCCTGTCTCTTTAGCTTTCCCCTAAATATATTACCATTCCTCGCCCATATGCTCCCCCTCTCTTAAATTTTCCCTCCTCAGTTCTTTCCCTTCCACTCCAATTCTTCCCCTCTCCCTCACTCACGTTTCCTCCTCCTTCCCCATCCTCCACGCCTTCCCCTTCCCCTCCCTCCCCAGTTTTCCTTCTCTCTTTCATGCTTATTTCCCAACCCTTCCTCCTTTTCCTGCTCTTCAGCCACCCATCACGCCCACCCCAGCCTCTCTATTTCCCCACCCCTTCCTCTTCTCCTTCCCCTCTTCCTATCTCTTTGTGTCTCCTGCTGCCCTCCCCAATGAAGGAGGGGTGTGTTTAGCCTGACGTTGTCCATGCCTCACGTATTGCTGGCGAGTCTGATTACCGCTCTTGTCAGTGGCCTTACATGCTCTAACTGCAGTGCCTTTACTTTGCTTATAATCTACCCTACCACAAGGACCGCAGTAACTTGTCCCTTGTCACATAGCTGCGTTGTAGTAGGTTAGTCATCAATTTTCAGAATTAACTTACATGCATTGGCACTGGATAATTACCTCCGCCAAGGAGGTTATGTTTTTGCCCGCGTTTGTGTGTCTGTCTGTCTGTTAGGAGGATTACTCAACAAGTTATGAACGGATTTTGATGAAATTTTGTGGAAGGGTGGGCTATGGGCCAAGGGAGGATTGATTAAATTTTGGGGCGGATCCGGATTCGGAGTGACCCGCACAATATCTCCAAAAGTTCTCAGTGAATTTCAATGAAATTTTGTGGAAAGGTGGGCCATGGACCAAGAAAGAATTTATTAAAAATTGTGTCGGATCCAGATCCGGATCCGGATCCCATATCCACGGATCTGTTACCAGGATTAGCCTTCTCAAAAAGTTATGAAATGATTTTTATGAAATTTTGTTGAAGGGTGGATAATGGGCCAAGGAAGAAATGGTTTAATTTGGGGGCGGATTTGGATCCAGATCCGGAGTATAACGCACAGTATTACTAGAAGTTCTCAATGAACTCCAATGAAATTTTATGGAAAGGTGGGCTATGGACCAAGAAATATATTTGATTATACCTTGGGGCGGATCCGGATCCGGATCCTTTTTAATGGCAATGGCATTGGCGGAGGTATGCGGTCTTTGAGTGCTGTTTAGTTTCTTTGTGGGGCTCAGTACAGGACGAACCTTTATGTTGAGTTTGATATTCAGTAATTGTGATATGTGTAAAGCATTGTGAAAGAACGTGATTTGAATAAAAAACTCTTTTCATTTAAAATAAGTAGAAGTTCTGTTGTTGTGTGGTTTTAAACTCATTTATTTTTTGTTACGGCCACTTTATTTGTATATAATGTTTATATGTTACCAGGTAAAAATTGATGTCGGTTCAAATGAGAAATTGAATAGTTTTGTGTAGGTGTATGGTAATTACTGCCTGGACGATCTGCAAATAATCCTCTATAAAGCTTTGCCTGTTATACTTATTTACCGTAAGGTACGGTTTGTGCACACACACATTAGCATTTTTTTTTTTTTAATTGAGGGGTACTAAGAACATACGAAACATTTAGTAAGATATGATCACATCTGTTATAGATATGTCCTGTAATTCCTCCGCAAATAGCTACACGTTCTTGCGGGGATTGTGAGGCTGGACTGAAGAGTGAAGAACTGGTCCTGGCAGCAGGACAGTAAAGGTCATTGAAAGGGAAGAAATGGAGAAAGTTTGGAAGAGTAAATCATTTGTGGCATTGCATCATTGTCCTGTATGGTACGCAGTGGTGGTTATAGCGATGCGTGTGTTTAGGTGGGCAGTGAAGTGAGGGATAGTGACCAGGGTAGGAGGTAGTGGTACCGTACAAATTTAACTAATGTATGCGAACTCGATTCTCTTCTTGTACTGATTCTGATGCTAAGTCAGCTGCCACCACCATTTTATAAAGGAAAGGGGAAGGGGGAATGCAGTAAAAGTATGGCATGCTGATAACTGTGATCAAGTGTTTACCACAGTGATACCATATAGAATATTTAAATGTAAACTGAGCTTTAAATACAGGTAAGGAAATAATTGTATAATAATTTTTTTGAACCTTGCATCATGCTATTGGGGGTAGTGTGTTCAGGAAACTGTCTTTGGTGTGTCCAGTGTTGAGTGTACAGGAAGATAGGAAACAGTTTGGAATAATTAGGCATGGACAGAATTTTGCTTTGAATGGGAATTGATTTAGAAGTTTGCGAATTTGTATTCAATAAAAATATCAAGTGAATTGAGTTGGATGGGAATTGACGTGAATTAATATTGCACTGGATAAAATGTTTGTTATGGCCAGTGATTTATTCCTATTTCTGTACTCTTTACTCAGTTTGCTCACAAGGAAATGTATGAAAATATCCAATAATATAAGTTTTACTGAGATTTTTCAGGCAAATGTTCCAATAGTTTCTTTTAAAAAATGGCGACAGAGCTGAAATTGCTGACTTGTATTTTCTGCATTGGTGACACTGGGTGAGGTTGTGAGTGTTTGCTTTTTGATCAGCACTTACTTTTTTCTAACTAATGTTGTGATCTAATGGTGATTAACTTCTGCTTTCGATTGAATTCAGTTCTTCATTGCTTTAATGGTTATTAGAAAGCACTGCGTCTCATGAAAATTACCTAAATTAATGGAGTTGGAAATAACCAGCGCCTCCATGATTTTTTATCATCGTGTTTTTAAAACTGAATTAACGGAATCGATATGGAAATCAAGATGACACGATTTGAACTGAAGTTACCGTATTTTCTTTTTTAATAAATGAATTAATTGGAATTGACTTTACGATTTGATATGTAATTAGTATAATGGAATTTACCCCATGTCTGGTTATAATTCTGCCAGTTGTTGTTGCTTGTCCTCGGTCTGTCAAGCCGAGCAGACCCGGTGACCACAGGTAAGCAGTAGCTTTCGTGAGGTCTTCCAAAAGGTATAGTGCTTTATATATACCATTTAGGGGTCTGGCATCCCCTTTTTAGAGACGACACCCCATCAGGGTCCTTCCCACTACGAGGTGCAGGAAAATATGGGAAATTTGTCTCCTGGTGGATACTGCCGCAGCTCCACCCAGGGTACATCGCCACCACGTGTAGGTTCCCCGTCAGTGTCTCCTGCTGTTATCATCATCATGATTAATTACTGTGAATTGAAGAAGGCCAAGACGTGACCCATATACCTTGGCTGGACTTTCACTGTTATGGTGAGGAGGGGAAGGGTGGAACTGGGGGGCCCATGGGTGGGGAGGAGGGGAAGGGTGGAATTGTGGGGCCCATGGGTGGGGAGGAGAGGGGTGGGTCAGGTGCAGCGGGTCGGTTATGGTGGACTGGAGGGAGTGTAATGGTCCGCCGGGAAGAAAGTGGTGCAGGTATCGCACGACCCGGGTAAAAAGCATGACCTCTGGGGTTGTCTTGCTCGCGCCCGTCCCCCCCCCCCCCCCCCCCCCCCACACGCACACACCTGGCCCTGGGAACACATTCAGCGCTGTGAGATCTTTGTCTGGCTAACAGGTAATTGTAAAGGTTAGATAGCCGTACACTCATTCCGGTCTTGTGAATTTCGTGGTCACAGGAGATGAGGCACAAATATTCCCAAAGAGATGCCGACTGGTATATAGTACCGGTATATAGGCAATGCACTGACACAGGAAACTGGTGGACATAATGCATATATAATATGTGGATGGGTTTAGTCTCTTCATCAAGAAAACATCTATTTATTTATGTGTGCCATCGTTTTAGCGATTTTAGCTTGGGGGTGACTTGTCAGATTTTAAGAGTTAGCTGTAGGCTTCATTAATCCCTTCACCATCAGAGACCCCTCGTAAGTTGCATAAAATTGCCCAGGAATAGTCTGATATTAGAATGAGGAAGACTTCGTTGAGCAGAAGATGCTAGAAATGGATTTTGGAGAGAAATTTTTAATATCAGTGATGAATTCTTCTAAATGCACGTCAAAGAACTTCCCGTTATTATGGGCATTGTTGAAGTTATGAACAAAATATGAAAATATTAAGGCCTTGCTCATACATGCTGTTCCGTTACAGGCTTTCTATTGGCCTAGAGCAGGAAGAGGAAGGAAATCAGGGTGGTAGGGTGAGGTGGTGTAAGGGGGTGGGGGCGCAGAGGGTTTTGTGGTGGTAGGGTGACGATGAGAAGGGCGAAGGGGAGACTGTGGAAGTTAGGGTGCTGGGGTAGGTAAACAGAGTGTAATTGTTATAGCCGTATTAAAAAGGAATCACGGTGAGTAAGGAAAACGATGGTATTGCTGAGTAACAGCAGGAGGAAAATGTAGCTGTCGTATTAGTTAGGGGAGAGAAAGAAGACGGAGTAGATGGGAAGGTAGACAGTGTAACTAGGACAGTAGCTCCCAAAACTATCTTTAATGTATGGTGCAAAGGATGACCTGACGTACAGTATGAAACATGCTGCCTGACCACTTGTCTCGGTAAGGTTGGTAATAGTGGTTAACCGGCGTAGGCGCTACTGCTCATAAGCAAATCAACGCCACCGTATGACTGCAAACATCCATCGACATGTAAATGGTAACCGTTCCATATTATTATACCTCTCTGTTAAAGAATGTAACCCAGTACGGCATATTATACCGTGCTACATGCATCTTGGGAAACATAGTAACAACGATGGCTTGAGTTGCCATGTTCGAATATCAGTGAAACCACATGTCATGAAACAGCGCGAGAGAAATATCTATCACAATTGTTTCGTTTTCACAACCACAAATGGGTCAGCAGTGCGAAGGTTCATACTATAGGGCCTGCATATCGAACTGTTTTAACCACGCATTATTATTTATCTGGCTATACCATGTGGGCCGTATCTCAGTGTCCGAAGGTATTGTGGTTCTGTGTTTCGCTGCGTGAATGGCACAGCTTCATAGTAGGTGCCTGCCTGCCATTTGTTGCCACTTCACGGAACACGTGTCAAATAACAGCGTTGATTGTGTCAGATTGTACAGCACATTTTGGGAGCTGCTGTATATAACTGCAGAAGAAGCGAGTAAAGAAGCTTACGTTTATATCTGTCGACAGCACAGAGGAAAGTATAGGTAGATGGGGAATGGGTAGGCGAAAGAAGGCAAGTTGTATAGAAATGGCAGGGGTAGAGAGGGATAAATTTTAGTACAGAAGTAGGTGGAGGGAGGCGGAAGGCAGGATGTATGTGGTATAGAGGTAAGTGGAGATGAGAGGGAGGTGAATAAGAAAACCGATCGTACAGCCAACCAAAAAACTATCGGCCATCTCACAGCAAGTATCATTTTAAAACCTGGACGAAGCACTGTGATATATGGGGCGACATGTGAATATAAGTGCAAATATTGTCCTTAGCAATTATCAGGACTCAGTTGCCCAAATCGTCACATATTGGGTGCTGTATTCTGGGGGAAAACAGGTTACCAGATTCATGTGTGTGTCTGTAAAACTCGCTCGTCTTCACAACCATCGATCCCCAGGCTTGCGATACATTTTTGGTTCACCGTACGTTGTGTAGGTTGGTGGTGGTGGCGGTGGGTATTGGTGGGTGAGGGGAGAGGGGGAAAAGTGTACATGGTATAGAGCTACGTAGGATTGGCTGGGGGGAGAAATGATATGTAGGTGGGGGTGAGGGTGAGGAGACTAAGAAAACCGGTTGTACGTTGTGGTGGTGGGGGTGGGAGGGTGCAGTAAATCCCTCCCCCCCGGCCTTGTGTCACGCCCGCCTCCCGTTTAAAGCATCAGGAGTCGTGGAGCCGATGGGGGAACTGGCGGCTTTCTTCCCTGCCGCAGTAGAGGTGTTGAAGGGGTATATACTGGGGTTAGAAATTAGGTAGTGTAAACAATAAGATGTGGTAATTAGAATTATTGTAATGATAAATATATTGGAATTTGAAAAAAATTAAAGATTATGTGGATTTATATACTATTACGGAATTTTAGAGAGGTCAGCAAGGCACTCACAAACCGGTACGCTAGCCATGTCAAGATGTCAAAAACTAGATTGCTTATTCAGAAATCCATCGTACTCAGCTGTTTGTACACACACACACACACACACACACACACACACACACACACACACACACCAGTGTACATGGTAGACTAGGGGGAAGGGGAGGTGTGGGAATGTGGATGTAAGAGAGAGTAAGCCAAGATCAAGTTGAATCACCTTGTACTCCCTAATACGGTAAACAGTGCAGGTACTTATTCACATCTTGATTTCTCCACCTTACGCACCGTCTGTCTTCACCAGCTCCTGGATAACAGAGAGAAGTGATCTGTGCACACAACCTTCACATGTATTAACCATTTGTACGATTAAATCTCTCTATTTTGGTCTTCCCACTTTGAGGTGCATATGTTTAGGAGAGAAACTTCGCTCATGAGGAGTTGGGTCAGCCTTTACTAAACCCTTTGAGCTAGAGACCTTTCCAAATATGCGTTAACTTGTCTGGAAATAGCTAGAATAAACTAAAAAAGACGTCAGCTGATTAACACTTCATGGCGTCGCTCTCAGATCTCATGCAAGGTATAAAGCACCGCAGGTACGGTAATAATAACGATCCTGTGGGTTATACGCCATACAAGTTAAACCTCTTCCCTACCGTATTAGGTGTCTTGTATATACAGTATATCCAATAAAATCGTCTAGTGACAGCAGTAATATGATAAAAGTACGTCCTCTTATTGGAAAGCTTAATGGACAGTGTTTCTAACCTGTCCCCCACGACAGGTATCCCGTAAGCTGAATAAAAACTTCTTGACGTCCATGAGGTTATAAATATAATCTAATAACGACTATATAGAAGGCGTTAATGACTTGGTAGTGTGTGAATACGACAATTCCTCAATACAGTCACACGTAAATAGCTGCTTTGCATGTTTTCTTCGACTGCTCTTAGACTGA
This sequence comes from Birgus latro, assembly GCA_018397915.1. Classification (NCBI taxonomy): domain Eukaryota; kingdom Metazoa; phylum Arthropoda; class Malacostraca; order Decapoda; family Coenobitidae; genus Birgus; species Birgus latro. The sequence continues at coordinate 6,370 of JAGKTI010019396.1, read as the reverse complement.
CTTTGTATCAATGTGATGTACAGTTGTGTAAATACCAATATATTGTTGGATCTTGATTTAAGTGCCATGAGTTGCTAAGGTGGAAGAAATTTTACTCGTTTATTGAGGTTGTGTTTGTTATTATTATGTAGGTATAATTTTTTGCCAGTATAGTCAGTGGAAGGCCAAAAGGAGGTCCCACTTTCTCAAAACATTTGCCTTTTGACTCCAGGCCGAGGACTTTTTTTTTCCCCTACCAGACTGTTTTATTTATCTTAGGGGAAACTTTCAGTTGGAGGGGCAAGATACGGCCTTCAGTGGCTTCTTCCCCACCAGGTGGTTTTCCTAAGCTGAATGAAATCGTGTGGTTGCAGCAAGGATACACCGTAAAAAGCGCGTCATGGTATGGAAATTGTACAACTGAACAATACACAAGATGATGAAAAACAGAATTCTAAGTACCAGTAGCCTGTTTATTTCCCAGGGTTTGATCCTAGCCTCGTTAAGCGACACTCCAGGCCAAGGGATAAGATACTGGCTTGTATAATAGGACCCCAGCAGTAATTTATTTATTTTCTTTTCTTCATAAAGTTACCTGCTACAGAGTTCGTAGTGAAGGGGTTCATAACAACTATATCCAACACCTTCAGTTCGACATGTCTTTCATAAGGTGATTACAATCGTTTGAAGGTTTAAGAAAGAAAGGGAAAAAAACGCTATCGTATACTGAAAGAGGTAAGGAGTTTGGCGCTGAGAAATTTTGCCTACCACAGAAGGGTAAACTTCACTAAGTAGACATTTGTATCGTCATTGTATTATAAAAAATAGCAGCTGGACATCGAAGTGAAAGGGTTTAATTTCCTTGTGAATAAGAATGATTCAGTGCGGAACGTTATGCCCACAAGCGGAGGGTAAAATGCATTATTGACAGTGCACCCACTGGGCCTTGCCGATAGCAGGAAAAAAAAAGTTGTAGTGCAAGAGTAGGAATGTATGCCACTGTGGAACCATATATATACTCCGGACAGGATTGTGTACTTTATTATAAATAGTGCATACGTATAACTCACACCTGTAACGCTTAGACCAGTACACATTTACGCAATCTCGCACGTACAGTACAATCTCTCTCCACACACACACACACACACACACACACACACACACACACACACACACACACACACACACACACACACACACACACATCCCCCACGCGCTGGGGCCAATCAATAGCGGTGAGGCTACTGGGAGGGTTGCTATTGGCTGGTGTGGTGTGTGGTGGAGGAGGAGGCCAGGCAGGGGCGCCCACCCGGGGACACATTCACAAACAAACTTAGCACCGCACCATGTTTTTGTTCTGGCAGGAGGGCAAAGTGAAGCTACTGCATTCCCCTTTCCTGCAAAGCGAATCTTGGTTATGAAAGGGAAGGGATGGAATTGATCGACTTTTACATTAATTAATTCATTTTTGTGAATTCGTGTACGGTAACACACATCGCACATGTATCGCACACCACGACTACCATTCTTTTACCCCCAGTTAGCGGTGTGTTTTCATGGATGCGAGATTGTCCTTTTACTGCATGTACTGGACTACAATTTATAACATCTAGCTGCAGAAAATTGCTACCATGCTATTGTAGAGGACATTAATTACATACTCACTCATAATCAGAGCACTGTATTGGTTGCTTTTAACTGGCGATGGTGGTTGAGGCCAGGCAGGGACAGGGGCAGTGACCTGATCTCTGCACCACTTATCCCACACTGAGAACACGACCACCACCACCACTACCACTTTTTTACCAGTTACCATCACTACCACAGACCACACTCAGCCACAGTTACTGGTTTCTTTTGATAGGTGTACAGATACGATAGGCATTTCATTCGTTTAGAAAAAAAAAAGTGTTTTTTGCAGATTTTTTTTCTTAGGCCCACACAGAAAACAACAATGCCACGTTTAGCCAGTTATCAGTGTAGTAGTTTGTTTTAATAATTATAAACTTTCATTAAGTTACAGATCTATTTCTGGTATTTAGAGATTTTTACTAGCACTGAATAGGCCAGATCACCAGTGCCACTCATTTACTCATTTACCAGAGTGACGTTGTATTGCTTGCTGGGTTTAGAGATACAGTAGGTCATTCACTTTCATAGAAAGATTAGTTTTTGCTTCTTGCGACGGGAAATAGAGGACGTTCTAGATATTTTCATTAGGTTTTATGGGACCAGACCACCAATACAGTTCATTTACCTGCAGTTACCAGTCTTGCGTGTTGTTATGCTGTATGTGCAGATGATATGCACCGTCACTTTTTTTTTTTTTGTTTTTGTTTGGGAGAGAGAGAGAGAGAGAGAGAGAGAGAGAGAGAGAGAGAGAGAGAGATTTAAGCACTTTGGGGATATATTGAGTTCTGTACCATATCTTGCAACATTTCGTGGATTTTTTGAGAAGCTGTTTCAGGTGTTTTGTGGAAGTTGAGCGTCATCTGTGAATTTTGTGTGGGAACTGTGCTTTGATCCGGCTGGCTTTTATCCGTGAATGTATAGGACGCCAGGAGCCAGACAGCACGACTTGTGCATTAGCTTTATCAGCTTCTGGCACACTCACTGTAATGGCGCAGTGTGAGCAAGAGGGATAGTATGGTAATGGGATAGTATGATGAATACACACCTTTAGTGTTGGGAAGTATAGTGTTGGAAGAGTTTGAGGAAAAACACACGTTAATTGGATAGGCTAATATGAGAACGAGACGGAAATTAGACAACAAAAAAGATAAAGAATAGGTAGAGCATTCTCCCCGCACACCGTAATGGGATATTGGAAGGTAGAACACAGTTTAGTGAGATAGTATGAGGCAGTGAACGTCATAGCCTAATAGGATAAAATAGTAATGGGATTACCCTTGTCGAGATTCAGAGGCCAAGTTGAAGTTACAGGAATCCAATACATTTAAGAGCAGATGACCAGGCTATTCTTGGTGGCATGACAGGATGTGAAAAATGGCAGCTCCTCATTCCTGCCTTTCCTTTCAGTACGATAACGCCTTTTGCCTCAGTGTTTTCTTCCCATCTGGAAATGATTCGGTTCAGAAATGATCGCTCGAACTGATCAGTAATACACGTTGTTTTATCTGAGCAGAATAAATCATTCGTTAGCAGTAGTAAAAAACAAAAGATCTGCGCGTTGTGAATGGGTTAGAAACAATCCCTTGGGTTTTCTTGTATAGCCTGATACAATGACTCCAATATTTTTGTGTCAGTATCATCCTACGATTTTCCTCACTGCTGAATATGATTGAAGTGTGTAGTGAAGAGCACATTAGTGAAAATGTTATGATAATTGTACCCAGTGACCCGACTTGGCCTGCGTCTGAGCACATAGCAGAGGCCGAGGTCGTTGCCCTCCCGCGGTGACTACCAGGCCGTACCTCCCTCGCTGGCCCGCCCCCTAACGCACCTCCTCTTGATCCATCTCTAATCTCAGCCACCTCACTCTGCATCTCACATCTTCCGGGTTGCCTGTTTATAGTGTCTCCATTTCACCGAGGTAGTTGTGAAGATAGACAAGTTTTGGTATGAGTATGACGCACATCACCTAAATTATCTTGCTCTCTGTTTATGGTTCTAATATAGTGTCCAGTTTTCGTATTCCACGTTGCTTTATTTTTCTTCTTCTTATTATTGACATTTAGGTAGCCTGTCCATATCCATATTCGTAATCCTTTGCAGGCCTCCCTTCCTCGATGCATGTCTACCGCGTTCTGTCTGTCTGTCTGTCTGTCTGTCTGTCTGTCTGTCTCTCTCTCTCTCTCTCTCTCTCTCTCTACCGTATCTTTAATGCCCTATGCTGTTTACCGATAATTGCAACCATTGTTATAGTTTACAGTTTGTGGCAGTTNCTCTCTCTCTCTCTCTCTCTCTCTCTCTCTCTCTCTCTCTCTCTCTCTCTCTCTCCCGTATCTTTAATGCCGTATGCTGTTTACCGATAATTGCTGCCATTGTTATAGTTTACAGTTTGTGGCAGTTCTTTGTATAATTTACAATATGAAGGTTATTTTCCTTAAATGTGTAAATTCATTCAGATTTTGACATTTTTCGTACTGGTTTATTTTGGGTACTTAAGTCACATATGTATTGTCCGTTGACGTATAATATTTGGTTTAAAACTTTTTCTTGATTATAGTTAAATGCCTATAGTGGTATGCCAACAGCTTTCATTGACAGACTTATGAATGGTCTTGCTTAACCTCTTCATTACCCGCAATTCTAGTCTTGTTATTGACAGACTTCTTAATTTAGCTTAGGAAAGCTGAATATGGAAGTGAAGGACTTAAAAAAGCACTGTTCTCACCCCACCTGTAGCGGAAAAAATGCCCTAACTCTTTCTCTCCGGTGTCGCATTTTTTTTAAAATTATATTTTTGCAGGCTTCATGCGATTTTATTAAGCATCTGATAAATTTTTAAAACTGGAGAGGTTAAACCAAAGCCATCATTTTCCCCTTCATTACAGGAGGTGGACCCAAACTTGAATAAATAGTCAGGTACAAAATGCATCATCGGATTGAAAGGGTCATCGGTTAGGTACAAGAAGCTATTACATTTGTTGCTTTGTACAGCCGGACAGTTTAGCCTCTGCGATATGGTGTTACAGTGAAGACAGGACCCGGTTATAATGCTGGGTGGGCCCTGTAGGTTCACGGTGAGAATCAAGCTCGTATTGTCGGGTTAAGGGGCTTCCTGAACACTTCCTCATCGATTTATTTTCCAAACCAGCCATTACTGTCCTCGGTTTGTTTCTTATATCTTTTTAATGTTGACATAGATGAATAGCAGACAAGAATGTAGTAACGAGGCAGAATCAGACCTAAACTAGTAGGAGGTGTTAAAAAGCGTCCTACCCGCACGAGAATACCTCCCGTAGACTGGTAGCGGAATTGGGGGACCTGTATGGCTTTGCATGGACATGTTGAAAGGGCACGGGGGTTGTGGGGAGTGGTCAGCGATGTAGAGCGTGTTTGTTATAACCTGACTAATATCCTCAACCCCATTCAGCTCAGTTGATGGATGAGTATATTCAGATTGGAGGGTGCATTTGACTAGTAACCAAGGACATTCATTTCTACCACACCCACCACAACGAAAGTCCATTCAGTTTTATAAAACTAGAACTTAGTACCGTATGTAAGTTGTTTAAGTAGCCCATTTCCGTCAGGTGAAAATAAGCAGATTATAATGGCTGATTGGCCTACTTCTACCTCCACCACGTAATGCACGCGATTTTTAGCTCCTTCATCCGGATAACGTAAAAAATAGTTTATGTTTGATTCATGCTACGTCCATACGATTTTATCAGCTCAGTAGACACTCTTGCAGCTGAACGGGTTATATATTACCTTGGGGATTATGGCCATGCACAGGCGGTCCTAATCACCGTAAGGGGATCACTGATGCGATAATTTTTCTGCCACCAGCCTATTTTTCTCAGCCTAGCGAGCACGAAATAAAATGGGCTCACGTCATCGTTGAGGATCTGGCCGTGGTGTGTTTCTGTGGGTGGTCAAGCTGCGTGTCATAAGCTGGAATAAAATAACGATATGATGTTTGGTACACTGTTCTCTGCTAAAGCCTGAATGCTAATAGTTTGTAACATGATGCCCTTGATTTTTGGTGAACATATTAATATTGACTGACGTTTGCCGAAATAAACTGCACAGTATGTGATTGCACAGTATATAATTTAGCCATGAGAGGAGAGGATGGGGAGCAAGAGACTGACGAGGAGAGAGTACGTGAGTGAGGTGGAAGAGGGGAGAGGGAGGGGGAGGTCAAGTATGAGATGGAGGGATGAAGTGAAGTATATGAGAGAGGGGTGTGTGAACCGGGAGCAGGGCAGTGAAGTGGCGGGGGACAGAGCGACATGGAGGCGATTTCTTTGTGGCCACCCCTTACGGGATTAATGCGTCTTGCAATAGAGTATATAATTGGCATCCACTGAGTAAGAGGACACGATAATGATGACATAGGAAAGCAAATACAAGCTGAATCAGATGGTGAAACTGGTGAGGTGGACTAATTAAGCGTGAAGAGTGTAGGTATGATGTGTGAGTGAAGGGCGGGAGGGTGTTATCAATGGGGGTGGATTTGCATAACACCGGGCCTGCAATTAGCCTACACAGGAATACCTTGTTGTACGCTCAGCTCCCGTGTGGCTTTGTCCCTCCTACCCCCCACCATCCCTCTTCTGTACCTCCTACCCTCTCTCCCTCCCTCCCTCCCTCTATCCTTCCTTCCCTCTGTCTCGCCTTTCATTCATTCCTCCCTCCTTCCCTCGCTCCCTTCAGTAATCTCTCTCTCTCTCTCTCTCTCTCTCTCTCTCTCTCT
>JAGKTI010019395.1:0-17017 GCA_018397915.1 Birgus latro | reverse complement strand
GCCATTGTATGAGAGTCACAAGTCCAGTGCCCGAAAGCCCTTTACACTAATTTACACATAGTCTATTTCCAATGCACAGTATAGTCAAAGTCGGTTGGTCCACTTAGTAAGCTAATTTCTTATAAAACAAATGTAATATGTTGGTTAAAGGTGTGTGAGAAGGCGGAAAAGTGTATTGTCCCGCCGTGTGCAGCGCTGTGAGCACTGAGTTCTATAGGTTAGTAATGTTGGTTAGGTATATTTTCCTTTGAACTGTCATGTGGTGTAACCCAGGTAAAATAAGGTTGATTTCTTTAGAACTGAAGTAAACCGTTGTAACCCGTTGTAACTGGATCTTGCCACGAGTCCTTGTGCGACCGTGCGTGGAGTGTTTATGGGAGTTACCCCTGTTGTAAAGATTTTCTATGGTGCAGTCGGGAGAAGCTTTTGAACTGTGTGGAATAGATCTTGCATTCTCTGTCAGTTATCCTGTCGTAATGGAGACAAGTGATTCATTAAGATCTAGTAATTAAATCTGGTTGAAACTATATCATTGCTGTGTAATTAAGGACATTAATATAGATAAGTAGATAATAGACAAATGTGTTTGGTTATAATCCTATGGGGTAGTACAAGTAAAACGGGATGGCCCACAAAGCATGTTCATCTAAAGAACCACGCCCTCCTACAAAATGATCACGTTACCATGTTATAGGCCTTGTCCCTCTTCCATCGAAAGGGACTAAACCATAAATAACATTAATTCTTTTTTTTTTTCCCCGGCAACTGCTGGGTGGTGGCAGCGATACCAAATAATTTTAATTATTAATGAGGCCTTTCTCTTAATTTACTGGCAGTAACAGTAAACTCTGTAATAATACTAAAATCAAGTATCAGTTCGTTGGAATTATTAATTTGTCTCCTTTTTTAAGGGAACTCAAAATTCTGTTATTACACTGGTGTCAGTCCGGTGGGAAATTCCTTATTGTATCAAAATTCTAATATTACACTGGTGGCAGCGGTGGGATTATCTCAAATTTCAAGAGGGCTAAAATAAGGAGCATTACACTGGTGTCAGTCCGGTGGGATTTACTTATTCTAGGGGCAATGCAAAATTAGCGACCCTACACATCCATTGGAGGTGAACAGGGGAAGGCCTTGCCTTATACGAGGTAGAGTCTTCCATGGTGTGTATGGGACCCTATATCGTTATTTAGGGCTCCACCGAATATGCTGAGTAAGGTGGCACGAAAATTACGTCTCATCAGACACTGTGGCAAGGAGGTGAGTTTATTTGCCACAGTCCCCCCAGTCAGACAAATTCTACTGTTAATGATTGTACGGGCGTTCCTGTTGGATCATCGTCTGCTAAAGATCTAACTACACTGCCTCCTGTGCTTATGGGCAGTGTACCACCGAAAATAAGTAGGCACTGTCTCGGCAAATCAGTGACTGGGACATTAAACAAACTGGAATCCATGAAGATCTACACATACAGTGTAAGAAGCGTTCAAGAAGAATACAAACTTGATACCTTAATGACTGAATAGAAAACATTAGTTGGGATATTGTAGGCCTGAGTGAGATCCATAGAAAAGAAGAAAAATGAATTTAGCTTCAGTACAGCAACCACCTATTTTACTACAGAGGAAGGCGAAATGAAAGAATTAGTGGTATAGGATTTCTAATTATCAGAAGTCTTGCAGAAAACATTGTTCATTTCAGTAGTGTATTAGACAGAGTAGCATGAATTGTTATTAGACTAAGCAAAAGATACACCCTGAAAGTAATACGAGTATATGCACCAACATCTCAAATATATGATGAAGAAATAGAAACATTATATGACGACATCACCCAGATTATGGAGGAAGAATAGACCAGATATATTATACTCATGGGAGACTTCATTGTAAAGTTGGGATATCGAAAAAGGGAGAAGCATTTATGGAAAAAAATCGGAATGGGAGAAAGGAATGATAGAGGAGAAATGGTTGTAAATTATGCGGAAATATATAGCATGAGAATAATGAACACATTCTTTCACAAAACAACAGGGAGAAAATGGACCCGGAGAAGAAAAAATGGAGCAACAAAGAATGAAATCAACTTCTTTATAGCAGATAACAATAACACGATCATAACTGTCCGAGCTATCAACAAGGTAAATATAGAAAGGAATCATAGAATGGTGGTTTGCCCAGCCAGATTCAGTTTCAGACGTGAAAGAATGATGATTGAAAATAAACAGAAATGCCCAATAAAAGTAAGCGAAAACAAGGCACCCTTTAAGTTAGAAATAACGAAGATTTCAGGTTCTAAATTAAGCTTGTCAACAAGAGACAGAGAGACGAAAAAAGAAAGAGAAACATGAATCGATCATAGAAACCATAAAAAAAAAATCGTGTGAAACAGGTCTGAAGTAAAATGGCACTAGGAAAGCAACAAAGTATAACACTGAAAGACAAAATCTGTGGTCATTAAATGCAGAGAAAGTATGGAGACGAGAGTTGAAGAATTTCACAAAGATCTATATGCATCAAAGACAATAGTACCAATAGCTAACCTAAGTTGACAGATGTGAAATACCTGAGTTAACACCAGACTTATGAAATGAGGAAAGGCCCCAGAAGATGGAATAGTAGCAGATTTACTGTTGGATGCTGGAGTAAAAGTACAAAACAGGCTCGCCCACTTATTTACTCAGTGTATTAAAAAAAAAAAAAAAATCCAAAACATGGTGTCATTTACTTTACAAAAAGGGCGACTCAAAAGATCCTAGTAACTATCTACCCATTGGCCTATTATCGGTCATTTACAATCTCTTCAGTAAATTCTTACGAACAGAATAACAACAAATTTGGAAGAAAACCAACCTTGTGAACAGGCAGGATTCCGAAGCGACTATTCGACTACTGATCATCTACACACAATGAATCAGCTAACTGTGAAAACTAATAAACCACTGTGCTTAGGTTTTCGGTTATGAATAAGCTTTCGACTCACTGGAGCACATAGCAATTATAAATTCATTGCGAGAACAAGGAGTAAATGAAAACATTGTTAAACTGCTCGATAACATATATGAAGAGGGAACTGCTACGGTAAAATTACATATAGACTCGGAAAAAAATAAGATTGAGAAGGGGGTGCGTCAGGGAGATAAGGTTTTACTAAAATTATCTACAGCATGCATAGAAAATATTTTCAGAATGGTAAACTGGGAAAACAAAGAAATAAACATCAATGGAGAAAAGCTACACCATTTTAAGTTCGCAGATTTCATTGTCCTAATCTCGGGAACAACAGACATTGCAAGAAATGTTAAATGGCCTGAACAGAGAAAGTCTCAAAGTAGAGCTAACGATGAACCGGAATAAAATAAAAGTAATGTTTAATTCAAATACTCCCAAGAGCTTTAACAGAATAAGCGAAGAGTTCCTGAAGAAGTCGATGAGTACAATTACTTGGGGCAAATACTAAAACTAACAAAAGACCATGATAGCGAAATGAAAAGACGCATTACAGTTGGGTGGATAGGTTTCAGCAAACATAGAGACATCATGAAAAGTAGCTTACTAATACGAAACGAAAAGTATATAATGAATGTATGATTCCAGCTGTGACACTGTTATGAGGCCTGGAAGCTGATAAAATCGAAGGAAAATCAACTGATCCTTTCTCAAAGGGCACAGGAAATGTTAATGTTCAGAATATCTTTAAGAGACAGGAAGAGATCAACGTAGGTGAGAAAGCAGACAAAAGTCAACAACAATACAGAAGCAATAAAAGAACGAAAATGGATGTGGGCAGGTCATGTAGTAAGAATAAGGGATGGAACAAGAGGCTGACTGACTGGATTCCAAGAGATTGTAAGCTCAACACAAAAAAAGCCAGACAGGAGATGCACAGATGAGATACGAAGTCTGCAGGCAAGACGTGATAGAGATTGGCTCAGTCAAGGAATTCGTGAAAAAGGTTGGGGGAGGCCATTGTTTTCTGTTTGTCACGAATTTTCTACATCGTGAAATTATGTATCATAAATCACGACATCGGGTGATTTGTAGGAACGATGAATAGTTCTGAAATCCGTGAGAATTCGCCATTCTCTTAACCGTCCACTCGTGTACTTATATTTGCATCAAATATTCAAAACTTTTGTCATTCTTTCGCGAGTGATTGTCTTTATGTACAGACAGTGCACTCCTCTGAGCGATAATTTCCGAATTGTCATTTCTTTGCACTTGCCTCCCTGGCCGTTAGTTGGCCACGCCTCCTTCACACGTCCCTTACGTTGGACACTCAGACACAGTCAGTCGTCCCTTAGCAGTCACGAAGAGCGGGTTTGCGATACCCAACGCGGATAGATTTCTTCTAGTGATCTCCAACATCCTGCAGTATCGGCGTTTTCCCGAATCTTCCACCAACCTGGTGATCGATTATAGCTGCGGCAGTCTCATCTCTACTGATTAGTATTTCTTTTGTTTTTCCTAGGCTTAAGGCTATTTAGCTACTTGTCTGAGTGCTTGAGTGAGTGCATTTCCCTTTCTTTGATTTTGAATAGATTCATGTAACGTAAATTTATTTTCTTGTAATTAATAAATTTACAGTTCGTTTTCTCGAGCTTTGTTAAATGTAACAGTCGTGTTTGATTTCCCCACATATTTAGTACTCTTTTGCTACTCCAAGTTAGCACAACTCCTCACATTAATCACGATTGGTACCTAGGCCAGCTCTTGGTATTAATTCTTAAATCCGTTGTGCCAGCTAGGAGTTTGGCTCAGCCAAGATCCTGTTTATTATTATTATTATTATTATTATTATTATTTTTAATGTTAAGGGATGAACTAACTTTCTCAGAGGCCAACAGTACAGTAATACAGCCTTCTTGAGCGTTTAGTCTCTGCTGTGTACTGTTGAGAAAGTTTATAAATTCTCGACTCTAGAGAATTGGCGAAGTAAGCCAGCATAAAAATGAAATTGCCACTTGATTTCACAAGTCGATTCTTTCGTGATAATCGACTCGATAGTTATTCCTAGTGTCCATAGACACATTTTCATTCTCCCCTGACACTGTTTCTGGGCAATAGAACACTGTAATTTTCATATACTATGCAGGAAAGTCCTTGTCCTTGGCAAAGTGGGTGTGACATAACTGTAGGAGGAGTTATTGAGAGTGTTTTCCCAATGACTGACCAGCCACGCCTTCTTATCAACTCCTAATTGACTAAGAGTAGGATGTGTTAGTTTCTAATTTGTAGCTGAAGCCTCCTTTGTGTGTAACTTACTGTAGATTATACTTAAGCAGAACTTTGGCATGTTACATCTAAGGAGGCTAAGTAAAGCTATTATTTAAGCATGAGGAGCTAGCGAGACAGTTTGATACAGTTTAACACGGTTTATCACTAAACACATTCGGGACGCATTTCCCACTAGCCACATTTGTGCAGACACACTTGTTCACTTTGATTACAAAACACACAAACTGAACACCATTTCCCTTTTTTGATTCACCTCTCCATATGATACTGGTGTGGATTATATCACCAGCGAGATCTCCTAGTTCCTCACGCTGTTTGTTACTTATTGTAATCTGGTTAGGTAAGAGAAATAACTTCCTTATATTTGTATTGTAAGTCTGTATGGATCCCCTTTGGTAAATGAATCCTTGTTTGTTTTTTGTGTATATTACTGTGTTAAGTAAAGTAAATTAGTTTTCTTGTGAGCTTTACTTTACCCGTTTTGGTGATTGACTAAACATTGAGAGTGCTCCGTATATGCTCAAGAAATTTGGCAACCTCGCCAGGATAGCTGTGTGACATAATACTGGCAACCTTGACAAGATACACAGTGCTTGCTCTTACCTAATTAACCAGTAATCAGTATTCATGGGCCTAACGAATGAAGTGATGTCAGAAAATTTTTAGATGCTCAGCCCTTCCCAACCACAGTGAAAGCTCTCACAAGGCGTGAGCTCATATTACTTACCGAGGACTTACAGCTGATATATTCTGTCAAAATCATTGAGACTAATTTACTTGATCTAATTTTGGACACCATGTTTGAGTATAGTGAGTTCCCCGTAGTTAGTCCTGAGCCACCCAGTCATAGTCATAATGCACAAGGTGTTGGCTCTGAAGTTTTGGCATTGGAGATAGGCTACCTGTCCCCAGTGATTATTCTGCATTTGATACTGGTGACGAAGTGCAACTTGAGCTAGCCAAAATTAGGTCAAGAGTACTATGAATACAAGCTCAAATGAGACAAAACGAAATGGATCATGAATACAGAATGAGGCATGCTGATAGTTTACTTCGAGCTCATAATTTGTCTGTCAGGGAATATTTTGATGTTACCAGGAATATAAAGCTAGTATCTCCCTTTAATGAGCAAGGTGTCACTAAGTACTTCCAAATGTCTGAAAAGGAGGCAGGTCGTCTTTCTTGGCCAAAGGACTCTTGGTCAACATTGCTGCAGAGTATTTTGAAATGAAAGGCTGAAGAGGCTTATATTTCTTTACCAGTTGATCAATGTACTGACTATGGTTGTGTAAAAGTTACTATTCTCAGAACATATAAGCTTGTGCCAGAGACATATAGGCTTATATTAAATACCACCTCTAAACAGAAAGATCAGACTCATGTGGAATATGCTAGAGTACTCATAGATTTATTTGATCAATGGATGCATTCTAAACAAGTTAAAGATTTCTCTAAATTGAGAAAACTCATGATCTTGGAGAACTTTATTGGTAACCTAGATAAGGACGTTGCTGCTCACCTAGTAGAGGAAGATTTAGATATCCTAGCTGAGGCTGCCATTGTACCAGATAATTATTGCTACGTCCGTGTACCACATTGCCACAGGCTCCAACACCAGCAGTTCAGTACAGGAAGGACGTTGCCCAGTGAGTTGTTCTTCCTAGAGGCATCATTTCGGTGTAAACTACACAGGATCAGCACAGGCATCATAAATAAACATTGGTTTCTTAAGTTCACTGTATTTATTTTCCTAATAATTACACTCAATGCTTTGCAACTTCATTTCTCAATTTTTACAAGCACCGAAGATACACAAACTGCAGTAACACTTCACTGTTTGCCAACAACACTTTACTACTTTCATAAGTACAGGATATATAAACTGCGCTGACACTGAACTATGGTACACTCAAACTGAACTGAAAACCGACTTGACTCGCTCCAGTCTCTTTCCCATCCTTATATAAGCTTCCTGTATTCTAGAGTGTTCTACACTTTTCCATCTTTCTCGAGCATTCCCGAAGGGGGCAACCATTACAACAGGTACCAGCTCGGAGACATCAAAAACATGCCTGAATTTTCTTATACAGCATAACTCTCTAAATTATTTAGCATGCAACTTAAATTTAATTACATAATTTAACAATCACATAAGTAAAACATAATAGAGAAAATGAGCACAAAACTTAATGCATAACTTACAAAATAACTTCTCTCACAAACAGCAGGCTAATTGGCAAATCTGACTCACACCGGAACTACGACAAACATCGGGAATTCTCCAAAACAATCTAGCTAGGAATCCAGCTTCTCAGCACTAATCTCCCTAATCCTTTTGTCGTCCCGATAAGACTACACAATGTATACAAACATAGCCATTAATCCAAACTAAACATTTAATTATACACAAAGTAATCCTTCAGCTTATCAGGTCTTCCTCTATGCCACTTCCAACGATGTCCTTGCTCTTCCACACAGTCCACTCCTCCTGAAATGTCTTGGTCCTGTTCCTGATTCACTTCTTCTCCTGGGAAACTGTCACCATCCTCTTGCACTTCAGTTCCTTGGCCCTCCTCAATATCTTCGGCTGCGGGAGAGTACGATTCCTTGGAGACGTCCCAGCTGTACTGTCCTGGCCCATGGTACTGCCATAGACGATTCACATGCACCACTTTTGGGCTATATTTCCTGCCTTCCCGAATCCTGTACGTTACATCTGATAGGTGGTCCAACACAGTGTAAGGCCCATCCCATGGGCTCTGCAACTTCGGTGACTGTCCCTTCTTATGCTGAGGACTGTATAACCAAACTTGGTCACCATCCTTGAAGCTCACCTCACTTGCCTTGGCATCATGCTTGCACTTCATCACATCTGAAAACTTAAGGGCTTCTCGCACTTGATGATGTACCTCAGCCAGCCTTTCCTGAACATGCTACGCATAGCTGGAAGTGTCTGTAGGCAGCTCTTCAAGTGGTCTTCCCATTAACAAGCCAATGGGTAAGTGTAACTCATGGCCCAACATCAGTTTTGCGGGTGTGCAGCTAGTAGACTCATGGGATGCAGACTGATATGCCATCAGCAAACAGGTAATTTCTGGTCTAATTCTGTTTGTCTCTCTTCGCAGTACTTGGCCAGTTCTTGTCCCAGGGTCCAGTTGACTTTCTCCACCATCCCATCTGACTGTGGCCTTAATGGGGTTGTCCTGGTCTTCTTGACCCCTAGTAATTTGCAGCACTCACGGAAAACAGTGGACAAGAAGTTTCTACCTTGGTCTGAATGTAGCTCTTGTGGCATCCCAAAACAACAGAAGAACTGGTCAATCAACAACTGAGCAAATGTCGCAGCCTCTTGATCAGGGATGACGTAGACTTCTGGCCACTTTGTGAAGTAGTCCATGGCAACACATACATACTGGTTTCCTCTTTCAGTGAGTGGCAGAGGTCCAGCAAGGTCCAATGCGACTCTTTCCATCGGCGCACCCACTTGGTACAGCTGGAGAAGGGTGCAGCCATGTTTCTTGGGTCCCTTCTTGGCACAGCATAAATCACAGGCCCGACACCACTCTTCAACATCCTGACGCATGCCAGTACAATAGAACATCTGTCACAGCTGGCTTGGAGTTTTCTTCACTCCCAGGTGCCCACTAGTGAACTGGTTATGGGACTCATCCAAGATCTTGGACCTCATCTTCTTCGGAACCACCAGCTGTCAATACTTGCTGAGGCCATCAGGTGTCTCCCACTGACTCTCCAGTAGCCCGTTGTTCAAACGAAGAAGGTCCCATTGACTCCTGTAGCTCTTGGTCACAGGGCTTAACCTGGAAACTTCTTCCCAAGATGGTTGCACTGTACTCAACTGCAGCCATTCAAGCACTAGTTGTAAATCTGCATCCTCCATCTGCATCCTCTTCAGGTCTTCTGTATCTGACGCTGGCCCTGTCACAGTACAGCAGCATTTCTTTCTAAAATTCCCATTCCTACTACACTGCTTGCCGTCTGTCCTTCTGTCTTCTTGCACACTATTCATCAAGGTTTTCCGACATTTCCTCAGTGGTGGGGCTTCTTGGGAAAAACTGGCAGGTTGTTGCCTCTCATCACCAGCCTTCACTGATCTTCCCTCATTCTTCTCATTTGGACACCCATAGCTGGTGTCCCACCTCACCACATGTCCAACACCTGTTTGTCGCAATCGGGGATTTTCTTGCACTGCTCTGTTCTTGCTCCTTCTTCCATTTGTAACAAGCCACCTTCTTGTATCCCAGCTTCCCAAAGAACCAGCAACCTCCTCCGGTCTTCTTCTGTTCTCTTTTCCACTTGTTGCAGTCCACCTTCCAATGTCCTGGTTTCTCACAATACCAGCAACTACCTCTGATCTTCTGTTTCCTCTTCCACTTGTACCAGTTCTCTTTTCTGTCCTGGCTTTTCACAACACCAGCAACTTTCTTCAAGTGTTTCTGCTTCACGTACCTGCCCCTTTCTTACCTTGAATCCTGCACCACGACCTGCCTCAAGAGTGGATGTACTGGGCACAATGTAGGAGTCAAATTCTAGAGCCCTGGTTAGTTCTTCCATGCCTCTGGGTTGTGCTTGTTTCACTTGCACTTTCAACTCCGCGTTTTCAAGAGCATCGATGAACTGGTCCCTCAGTAGAATAGCCAACAGGTTAGGTGCTGCTCCAGGGTACGCCTTGTATGCCGTACTCTCCAGGTCATGAACAAGCCGCTGTAGGGATTCGCCTCGAGCCCTCACTCAGCTCCAGAATCTTGCTCTGTAAACCTCCGTCTGGCACATGGTTCCAAATCTGTGCTCAAGTACTTCTACTAAGGACTGATAACTGTTCCTCTCCTCTACTGACATCTGGCCCAGAATTTCCATTGCAGCACCTTTAAGGCTAGTATCAAGCTGCACTGCCCTCAATCATCCCAACCATTCTGATCAGGTAATTCAAACTGTGCACGGTAAGCTTCCCAAGATACTTTACCATCAAATTCCTGAGGTTACTTTTTAATTGGACCCCCATTATAGCCATGCACTTCACTGGTTTGGGGTCTAAAAACTGGGGTATCATAATTAAGGCCAGGATTTATAACTTCGGCATTGTGATTATTCTACCCTGCTACCTTTAGATGCTTGGGATCCATCAAGATTCACCATACACTGCCCGTTCTTTTCATATGCTCCCTGTACACTAGCCTGAGGCACAGCAGTACAATATTTCTCTGCAACCTCATTTTTCTCAATAATTATCTTTACATGGTCACTACATGCTTCAACTGGCTATCTACATGCTGTTTGCTCTCCATCACACTTCCCTCACTAATCGACTTCAACTGGTCATCTACACGCTGTTTGCTCTCCGTCACATTATTGCTTACCTCATACTTACCTCAACATACACATCCTCCTTCAGTTGTTCCTGTTCTTCCTTCATTTCCCCCATGAAAGCATCTAGTTGTCCTTCCATCCTTAGCTGTAACTCCCTCTGTTTCTCCTCTAATGCCTCTTGCAGATGTTCATACCATTCTTTCTTTTCGGTTTTTCTGTGACTGTAATTGTTCTTTGAGTTCTTTCTGTCCTTCGTTCTGTGCCTGTAATTGTACACTTTGGGCCTGTAATTGTTCTCTGAGTTCTCTCTGTCCTTCGTTCTTTGCCTGTAGTTGTACACTTTGGGCCTGTAATAGCTTCACGATTGTCGCCAGGGACATTTCCTCCCCCTACCCAACTCGGGACCTTGTCTGCACACCCCCTTGTTCCATGTCGAAGATTTGACTCATTGCAGCACTTGATACACACTCCTGACACCAGTGTTACGTCTGCATCCCACACTGCCACAGGCTTCAGCTGCAGTAGTTCAGTACAGGAAGGATGTTACCCAGTGAGTTGTTCTTCCTAGAGGCAACCTTTCGGTGTACAGTACACAGGATCAGCTCAGGCATCGTAAATAAACACTGGCTTCTTATGTTCACTGTCTTTATTTCCCAAATAATTACACTTATTGCGTTCCAACTTCACTTCGCTATATTTACAAGCACCGAAGATACACAAACTGCAATAACACTTCACTTGTTGCCAACAACACTTCACTAATTTCACAAACTGCACTGACACTACACTACATTCAAACTGAACTAAAAACCGACTGAACTTGCTCTAGTCTCTTCCCCATCCTTATATAAATTTACTATATTTTAGAGTGTTCTACACTTTTCCATATTTCTCGTGCATTCCCGAAGGGGTCATTGGTGACAATAGTCACTAACTCAGAGACATCCAAAACATGCCAGATTTTTCTTACACTTCATAACACTCTAAACTGTATAGCATACAACTTAAATTTATCTACATAATTTAACAGTCACATAAATAAAACATTATAGCACATATGAGCACAAAACTTAATGCATTACTTACAAAATAACTACGCTCACAAACAGCAGGCTAACTGGTAACTCTGACTCGTACCAGAACTACGACAAACATCGGGAATTCTCCAAAACAGTCTAGCTAGCAATTCAGGTTCTCAACGTTGTAAGTCATAAGCATGAACGTAAGCCTCAGTAATTTGTTAAGGGTAGGAGAGTGAACCAACCAGTTGTTGAGGACCCTTCCTCTTGCAAAGGCAAATTCATGTCAGGTGACACTACTGGGAACACTGTAACCCCAGGGCGTGCTGGTTCCATGAAAGTAGATGAGGACAATATTGCCAGAGGGTCAGGGGAAAGCGTAAAATTTCGCCAGTATTGTAAGAAAACGGGACATTTGAAGGATAGTGCTGGAAAAAACGTGGGCAAAGTTCCAAAGCAAAACCTATTACTTTGGTAAACTTTTGGGGATCTTTTGACACCAACAGTGAGCACCCACCCACAGATAGTGTAACTGGTAGTCAGACACCTCCCCCCCCCCCACCCCAGCATGTGCTTATTATTTAAAAAAAAAAAATCCACACAATGTGTGCTTATTATTGATGAGGCCAGAGTGGAGCTGTCAGTAGGTGATTGGCAGACTCCTGTAGAGTCGTTGTTTGACACTAGTTAGACCGGAGCAGTGCAGCCGTCAGGATCAAGCGAGAGTGGTAATAAGACTCCATCAGAGTGTCCTCCCCAAAGCAGTACACAAAGTGACTCCTTGCCAGATAATTTATTTGCTAACTTCACTTGATGGGAAAGGAGGTAAGGAAGTTACTATACTTAGAAACACAGGTGCTTCACCGTCACTAACGTCAACGGGGATTGTTGATATATAGTCAGCTGACCCTAATGAATGTGTCTTGTTGCAGAGTATAGCTGAGTTTGTATCTGTTCCCCTAGTTGAGGTGAAGCTCCAGTCAGAGTTAGTTACTGGTTCAGTGCGTGTGGGTGTTGTTAACCAGCCACCTGTACAAGGGGTCACTTTCCTTTTGGGTAATGACTTGGCGGGAGGACAAGTGAGTGCTTTTCCCTGCATGTCAAAAAATCCCATGAGTAAGAACTAAAGAGCTGGAAGTTGTAAGTCCTAAATTGTTTCCCGCTTGTGCTGTAACTAGAGCAATGACGGCGAAGGCCACCCAAGATAATGTTGACAGTAATCGCAATGGCAGTGCCAATGTTGGGCTTGGCAATACCTTCTTTGCCCAGTTGAATGACTCTGAAGTTGATTCTTCCCAGATTGATGTAAGTGCAAGGTTAGCTGATACACAAAGATCTATTCTGGAGATTGCCACTCATTGACTCAGCAGTCTTGGGAGATGAATGTGAGTCTGAAATGTCAGAACGTTAATCAAGGCCAAATATCGTGTTAACCCTTAACCCGTCACGTCCCGACCGATTTCCAACTTACGATACCACAAAATCCCGAGCATTTTTGGAATTTTTTTTTATTGGCTCAAACCTTCGCTTTTGGTGAGAAACATCGAAAATTCATAGAGGAATCGCGATCCTGTGCTTAAAAATGTTGATACAGGTGTCATGCAACCTTACGTTTTCCTTCTTTTTCAGGGTACCTGGCTAAAGAAAATGAACTATGGAAGGGTTAACTAATTCAAGCCACTTTCAGTTACATATTTATTTATGTATTTGGTACGAATTTATGTGTAGTAACAGACTATATTGGTTTTCACACATTTATATAGACAATAGAAGCAAAGTTCAGTCACCAAACACATCCACATATGGCACCTTCCTATATGACATTACCACCTCATCACTTCTGTTTGTTTCTTGCTCTAGCTTCTTTATTTGTTTGTCCTCCACCTCAGGAATCACTTTCACCGTGAATTTCGTCATTGGAAAGGCCGTAGGGCAACATACCTTTACTGGCCATGTTACTGCTCAGGTGAATTGCCCAGTGTTGGGGGGGAGGGGGAGGGGGGTCAGGTGGGCTCAGGCAGTATCTCCGCTTGACAGCAGGTAGAGGAAGATCTCCCACATATGCCTACCAAAAATCACCCATGAAACTTGAAAATTGTGCAAATTATTACCCTTGCAATTACGCGATGTACCCGTATGTCGATGGGTGTAGCTGTGACAAAACATTTCAACGTACCCACACGTTGATGGGATTCCTTGGGTTCATCGGCGGGCTACTTTCCAATTCAACATCCGTGTGGGACGGCTTATTTTGGAAAAAAAAAAAAAAATAAAGTGTTATGATATCAGGCAAAACCTGCATAAATGGATCAGAAGAACTGAAAAAACGAAGAATGTGATGTTACTCTCTTCAAATTGCCCACAGACTGGGTGGTGGTGAGAGGTGAGTGAGAGGGGTGGTGGCCCGTGAAAGTCACTTTCAGTGGCACGCGACTGAGAGCAGGCGGGCAAAGTCTTGTTTTCTGCTCTTATTAGTAAAGGCAGCCTAAAATATATTATTTTTACATTATGCACACTGTTCTGTGCCTTCGTGGTCCACTTTGAACACTACACACTCTATTATAATGTAAAATTTTCCTTATCTTACGTCTCTACAGTTATAATCTTATGTATGTAAATATCATGTACAACTGTATATTACAAATGTTAACACTAATATGTCTTTAGTGTGTGGTATTATGTACTGCAGGTGATACTGAAACCCACACCACACTCAGGGCACTACATAGTTATATCTCTGCGTTTACCTGGGCGTCTCTCTGAATTCTTGTACACAGCACACTTCCTCTGTTGTTTATGGCCGCTTGCATCAACTGCAAGGGACTCATGGTGGTGTGATAGATACTGTATACCCTGTATTCACGTCCTAACAGGCACTGTTGCCATTTCTCCCATTTGTTTCATATAATGGGCCTGCAGAATAGGAATGCATTCCAGAAAGTCAACCGCCCTTTCCTTAGCGGACATTCAGGAACGTGACTGCCCTTTAGGGGTTAATGCAAAGATGGAGACCTCCTAGTGTTGCCCGTGATAACGAGTGGTAGAATGCACATCAGGTGGTGGTTCCAAAACCTTGTAGGCAAAAGATTATGTCCATTGCTCATGACTCCCTTTAGCAGGTCACTTAGGGGTGAGGATGACTCTCTCCCACATCTTATGGCACTTTTACTGGCATGGAATCCGTGGAGATGTCTCCGGGTTTTGCAGGTCATGTTACACCTGCCAGCTAGTCGGTAAGAGCAATAAACCCATCCCTGCGGCTCCTTTGATTCCTTTACCTGTGTTTGAGGCCCCATTCAATAGAGTCCTTGTGGACATTGTTGGCCCTTTGCCCAAAACCCCCTCAGGCCATCAGTACATCCTCATGGTGTTAGACATGACCACTACGTAATAACCGAACTGAAACTTAACAAGTTAATCACACTGTCCTGGCTGAGATTCGATCTCAGGCCCTCGCGCTTCAGACGCACGCACGTTCCCACTGAGCCAAAGAGAGGATCCCTGCTTTGCCTCTAGGCAACGCAGGCTTTTATACACCTCATTACATCACTCTTTTCTCCCCTTGGTAATTAATTTGGTCAGTTTCGTACACACGTGGTAGCATAGCACATTGGAGGCCACCACTGTGGGGACCACACCAGACAGTTCTCCCCCAGGATGTAAGGCCTAAGACGCTGTCAGCAACATCATTCCCCTCTGAGCCTCGCCTCACATCCCACACCGCTGCAACCAATGTAATAACCGAAATGAAACTTAACATTGTCCTTGCCGAGATTCAGTCTCAGGCCCTCACGCTTCATACGCGTGCACGTTACCACTGAGCCAAATCCCCACTTTACCTCCAGGCAACGTGACCTTTTATACACCCTGTTACAACTAGATATCCCAGCACCATTTCATTAAAAAATATATCAGGTAAATTGGTTGTAAAAGAGATGTTGAACTTCATCACCTGTTTTGGTCTCCCCAAGGAAGTTCAGGAGTTAGGAATCTCCCAGATCACCTCGTCAGTTTATCATCCTCAGAGTCAGGGTGCATTAGAGAGGTAACATCAAACTTTGAAGAGTATGCTTAAAAAAGTGTGTGTTAATAAAAAGGAATGGGACAAGTGTTTGCCCTTAGTACTTTTTGCCATCTGAGAGACACCGAACGAGTCCTTGGACCGCTCCCCATTTCAGTTAATCTATGGCCATGAAGTAAGAGGTCCTCTTAAACTACTTAAAGAACAATGAATCAAGGATGATGACCAAATTAACTTGCTAGAGTATGTCTCAAAGTTCAAAGAGAGATTGGCCAATAATATGGAAGTACCCAGGGCAAACTTGGAGTCATCTTAGGAGAAGACGAAGAGGTGGTATGACAACTCTAGGGAAGTCAGAAGCAGTGTTTCATCCAGGAGATTAAGTTCTTGTCTTTCTTCCCATTTATGGTCAGCCTCTCCAGACATGTTTCCCAGGTCCTTATGTAGTAGAGAAGAGGGTAGGTGAAGTAGATTATGTCATCTTAACCCCAGACCGGAAGAAGGAACGAAGTTTGTGTCATGTGAATATGTTGAAGGAGTACCACAGGCTAGACGTGGACTCCCCTACTGCTGCATGTGTGGTGGGTGTCAGGTGTCAAGATAGTGGACGACGAGGGCTGCCCTTTGAGTCTGGACCAGACGACTAGCAGGAGAGTTTCCACGAGGCATGGAATATATTAACTGACAAACTCTCCCATTTAACAGCAGAGCGGTGAGCCGAACTTGTTGCCCTTCTCAAGAAGTTCCCTGATGTCTTCCGAAACACGCCAGGTCGGACAGAAGCGGCACAGCACGACGTGGATGTTGGAGATGCCATCCCTGTAAAACAGTCACCCTGCCGTGCTAGTCTTCAGAAACATTCTCTACTTCACGAACTGACCTACATGATGCAGCAGGAGTTAATAGAGCCATGTCAAAGCACGTGGTGCTCTCCAGTTATAGTGGTCCCAAAACCGGTGGGTCATATTGTTTTTGTATTGATTATTGTAAAGCCTACTCCATTACCAACACTAACACCTACCCTCTTCCTAGAATGGATAACTGTGTAGATTATACGGGCAGTGCAAAATTTATAACCAAGATAGATTTGTTGAAGGGATATAGGCAAGTCCCATTCACAGAAAGGGCCCAAGAGACTACCTGTTTTGTGGTCGATGGCAATACTTATAAATGGAAAAATCATGCCCTGTGGTGTGAAGAATGCTCCCACCACCTTTCAGAGGCTGATGAATGATCTCACAAGGGATCTTAACCCGTCACGTCCAGACCGATTTCCAACCTACGATACCACAAAATCCCGAGTTTTTTTTATTTATTTATCGGCTCAAACCTTCGCTTTTGATGAGAAACGTCGAAAATTCATAGAGAAATCGCGATCCTGTGCTTAAAACTGTTGATACAGGTGTCATGCA
>JAGKTI010019394.1:6007-17017 GCA_018397915.1 Birgus latro | reverse complement strand
GTTTTGTCCGAATATTGGTCCTGAAGCTCCAGCACCGGTCATTCATGACCCTAACCTAACCTAACCTAAATCAGAAAACTACCCTCCTTCCTGCCTACCGGACATGTATAGCACTTATTTAGGTCCCTTTTCACATAAATAATGCACATAAAGCATGAATTAATTGAATTTTAACCAAAAAATGATGATTTAGAGGTGAGTAAGGCATAGGTGCTCAGAACTTGCCACCATAGTATAAGTAAGTATCGAACATGGAAATCATCTTTTCTCACATTTTATGCACTAAATTATTGGATACAAAGCATCAAATACAGTAAATTATGTAAATTGTTACCAGAAAAATTGTTAGGTTAAGTTAGGTTAAGTTAGGTTATGACCGGACATGAAATTCACTGGCATTCACCTTTTTCATAGCTGGTGCACTTAAAAACCATGCATGAAAAAATTAAATTGAAAGCAGGAAATTATGATTAACATTTATGGTAGTTTTTTAACCCATTTACAGCATGCTGGAAACAGGTTAGACATGAAAATCTTTATGGTAATCATCTTACACACAAATCAATGGCATTCACCTTTTTCATAGCTGGTGCACTTAAAAACCATACATGAAAAAATTAAATTGAAAGCAGGAAATTATGATTAACATTCATGATAGTTTTTTAACCCATTTACAGCATGCTGGAAACAGGTTAGACATGAAAATCTTTATGGTAATCATCTTACACACAAATCAATGGCATTCACCTTTTTCATAGCTGGTGCACTTAAAAAACATGCATGAAAAAATTAAATTGAAAGCAGGAAATTATGATTAACATTTATGGTAGTTTTTTTAACCCATTTACAGCATGCTGAAAACAGGTTAGACATGAAAATCTTTATGGTAATCATCTTTCACACAAATCAATGGCATTCATCTTTTTCATAGCTTGTGCACTTAAAAACCATACATGAAAAAATTAAATTGAAAGCAGGAAATTATGATTAACATTTAGGGTAATTTTTTAACCCATTTACAGCATGATGAAAACAGGTTAGATATGAAAATCTTTATGGTAATGATCGTACACACAAATCAAAGGCATTCACCTTTTTCATAGCTGGTGCACTTATAAACCATGCATGAAAAAATTAAATTGAAAGCAGGAAATTATGATTAACATTTAGGGTAATTTTTTTAACCCATTTACAGCATGATGAAAACAGGTTAGACATGAAAATCTTTATGGTAATCATCTTGCATACAAATCAATGGCATTCACCTTTTTCATAGCTGGTGCACTTAAAAACCATGCATGAAGAAATTAAATTGAAAGCAGGAAATTATGATTAACATTTAGGGTAATTTTTTAACCCATTTACAGCATGATGAAAACAGGTTAGATATGAAAATCTTTATGGTAATGATCGTACACACAAATCAAAGGCATTCACCTTTTTCATAGCTGGTGCACTTATAAACCATGCATGAAAAAATTAAATTGAAAGCAGGAAATTATGATTAA
This sequence comes from Birgus latro, assembly GCA_018397915.1. Classification (NCBI taxonomy): domain Eukaryota; kingdom Metazoa; phylum Arthropoda; class Malacostraca; order Decapoda; family Coenobitidae; genus Birgus; species Birgus latro. The sequence goes on along the minus strand of JAGKTI010019394.1, from coordinate 15,509 downwards.
CATTTAGGGTAATTTTTTTAACCCATTTACAGCATGATGAAAACAGGTTAGACATGAAAATCTTTATGGTAATCATCTTGCATACAAATCAATGCCATTCACCTTTTTCATAGCTGGTGCACTTAAAAACCATGCATGAAACAATTAAATTGAAAGCAGGAAATTATGATTAACATTTAGGGTAATTTTTTAACCCATTTACAGCATGATGAAAAGAGGTTCGTCATGAAAATCTTTATGGTAATCATCTTGCACACAAATCAAAGGCATTCACCTTTTTCATAGCTGGTGCACTTGAAAACCATGCATGAAAAAATTAAATTCAAAGCAGGAAATTATGATTAACATTTAGGGTAATTTTTTTAACCCATTTACAGCATGCTGAAAACAGGTTAGACATGAAAATCATTATGGAAATCATCTTTCACACAGTTTATGCATGAGATTAATGATATGGAAAGAACAAAACAAGGAATTTTGATGAAGTTAGGGTACTTACGAGAATGATGCCGCCGTCCTCATGTATAACCCGCTCAGTCATCTCAGACTCTGACAGGAAGACCTTGCACCTCTCACACCTTAGCACTTCCAGTGCACTTTACACTCACCAGCACTTCTCACCAGCACTTTCCACAACGTTTTCTTTCGCATACCTTGCATCACATCACTTCACTGCACTGTACGTAACAGTAAATTCCCGTGTGGTCTAGTGACGAGTCCTGGAGAATTTATTCAGTCTCAGCATACTTAGGAGTAAACATCACCTTCCTCTCCACGTTTCGTCTGGTCTTCGAAGCGAAATCAGCCGTGTACTGCTGTAGTTTGTCTCGGGACTTCTTGATATCAAACAAAGTGGAGCGAGGGAGGTTGAACTCACGTAGGATCCGTGATGTCGGCCACCCGGCGTCCACCTTCTCCAATACCTCCCTCTTCTTCTCCAGAGTCAGAACCACTTTCTTCCTCTTCTCAGGTGGTGGGGCCATCATCACACACATGATGAAGAAGGTCAAGAGTAGCATCAAGCCCTGCAGGAGGTAGGGTATCACCACAAAACCAATCACTTCAGCCGCCATTTTCAGAGTGTGTTTACGAGCTAGGAGCGGAGCGGGAAATGAGACCGACAGAGAGGCGCGAGGCGCGAAACACAGCGTATCGGCGCGCGCGGGAAATTCAAACTGACGCTGTCCAAAAAAATCAGATTTTTTTTGGATTTTTTTCGAATTTTGGGGCATTTTGGGGGGCGGACAGCCCACGATGTCCGAATAGTGATGCATCCGAATACTGGGCATCCAAATAGTAGAGAGATTTCTGTATATATATATATGCGTATATCAATCTATCTATAAATATATAGATATAGTATATATATATACCTACATATATATATATTTATATATTTGTTCAGTATATATGCTTGTAAATCTGGTACAGTAAGTTTTCTTTCCAATTAAATTCTCTCTCACCTTTAAGAAAAAAACCCTGATGAGGATAACTAGTACAAATGAATATTTAACATAAATGTGCAAACATATTTGTCAATGCTTATTCGTTTTTTCCTTAACAACTACACCAAAAAATATAGCAGCAAACCAGGATCACTGTTACAAGTGAAGAAGTTCATTCACAGAATTCTGCGCATCATTACAGCAGGTTACCACGTATTGCCAACCAGTCACTCGACTTGTAGCAGGATCATATGCCTGCAGGGGTACCATTCCTTCTTGCTAGAAGTTTGTTTTCTTTCAGCCTCTCCCAAAGAAGGGTGACCATTCCCAGCCCTCTGACTCTTGCCCAGTTATTTTTTATTTTTCATTTTTTTTTTTTCCAAGGATGAAGGAACCAGATGCCATGGGCCCACATAGTGTACCTTCCAAGAAAAAGCAAACACAATATGAAAGAGAGCCAAATTCAAGATCCATTCATTTTGAGATGCCTGGACACACTGCATTTGAAAGACTGGAGATCATAGGAAGTAGGGAATACAGACAGAGGAAGACAGTTCCAGAGTTGACCAGTTGCATAAATGAAGGACTGGGAGTAACGGTTAACTCTTGCATTAGAGAGTTGGACAGAAAAGGGATGAGAGTTTGTTGCTACATGAGTACTACGTGCCCGTCATAGAGGTGGAGGGATGCAAGCAGACAGTTCAGAGGAACAGTGACTGTTGAAGCAGCGATAGAAGAGAGATAAAGATGCAACAGTTTGGTGAAGAGACAAAGATTGAAGGGACTCAATAAGAGGAGGAGAGTTAATGAGATGAAAAGCCTTTGACTCCACCCTATTGAGAAGAGCTGGATGTTGGGAGCCTCCCCACACATGAGAATTGTACTCCATACAGGGGCAAATAAAACCTGTGTCCAAGGTCAACAACTGTGCAGAAGTAAAGAAAGTTCGGAGTCGGCTTAGCACATCTAATCTCTTGGAAGCAGATTTCACAAGAGATGTACAGTAATATGTTCTTTCCAAGATAAATCGCAAGAGAATGAAACCCCAAGCATGTTCAAGGATGATGCAGGACCGAGCTGGACATTATTAAACATTAGTGGGTAATCCTGAGGAAGATTTTGTCAGGTTGATAGGTGTAAGAACTGAGTCTTTGATGCATTAAAAATAACAAGATTATTTTTACCCCAGTCAGAGATACGAGCCAAGTCAGACATTAGCTGTGCCATAGCCTCATGCCTTTTTTTGTTGAAGTAACTGCTGAGATGGGCGTTGCGGAAACCGAATGGAAAGGTGAAGGGTGTAATCATCAGCAAACGAGTGGATAGGGTTAGATATACAGCTTAGAAGGTCATTGATGAATCAAAGGAAGAGTGTTGGTGATAGGACAGAGCCCTTGAAGAACACCACTGTTGATAGGTCTAGGAGAAGAATGATGGCCGTCTACAACAGTGACTAGAATGACCAGAAAGGAAGCTAGGGTTGAAGGCACAGATAGAAGGATAGGAACCATTGTTTTAATATCCTTTATTTAAAAAGTTTTTTTTTAATGTAATCTTAAAAAATTTTTTTTAAAGCATCTTTCCTATCACAACTTTCGTTCTGATGGTCATTATGGGTTCTGCCAGGGACACTCCACCTGTGATCTTCTCACCTACTTTTCAGACTCCTGGTCATCCTAGGAGTTTGGCGAAAGCTTTGCCATTGCTTTTGACGTCTCAAAAGCTTTTGATCAAGTCTGACATATCTTTAATTTCCAAACTTCCCTCTTACGGTTTCTATCCTTCTGTCGGTACCTTTATCTCTAGCATCCTTTTTAGTCATTCTGTAGCTACTGGTGTAGACGGCCACCATTCTTCTCCTAAATCCATCAACGGTGGTGTTCTTCAGGCCCCTGTCCTACTACCAACTTTCATCCTTCTTTTCATCAGTGACATTCTTAGCTGTAGCTATATATGACCCTATCCACTCATACACTGATTGGAGTTTCATTTTCTTGGGATTTATCTTTGGAAGTTCATATTACTTTTCGTAAAATCTGCTTCCAAGAGATCAGGTGTGCTAAGCCGACTCCATGCCTTCTTTACCCCTGCACAGTTGTTGACTTTATACATGGGTTGTATTCACCCTGTGCACAACTCTCATGTATGAGGAGGCTCCCCACATACAGTTCTCAACAAGGTAAAGTCATAGGCTCTTTATCTCATTAAATCTTTCCACCTACTGCCTCCCTTCAACCTTTGTCTCTTTGCTGCATGGTTGCATCTTTATTGCTTTTCTATTGCTACTTCAGTGGTTGCTGCTCCTCTGAACTGTCTGCTTGCATCCCTCCACCACTGCAGCAGGCACATTGCACCAGTCTGGCAACACACTCTCGTCCCTTTTCTGTCTAGCTCTTTAATGAAAGAGTTAACTTTTACTTCCAGTCCTTCATGTATGCAATGGGTCAACTCAGGAACTTTCTTCCTCTGTATTTTCCACTGCCTATGCCCTCCAGCCTTTCAAATCCTGTGTATCCAGGCATCTCAAAATGAATAAATCTTGAATTTGGATCTCTGTTATCTTGCTTTTGCTTTTATCTTGGAGGGAACAGTCTTCTGGGCTTCTGGCCTTTGGTTCCTTCCTCCTTGCATTAAAAAAAAGAAAAAGAAAAGAAAAAAAAGATTAACAGTGGATTACCATCATCGGATTTTCTTATTCTTTGGACCCTACTGTACCTCATTCTTAGGCAGGGAAAGAGGTCAGCATGATGATGATGACGATGATGATGATGACAGTGATGATGATAATTATGAGGATTATTATTAGTGGCAAGTATCTCCATGTTGTGCAGTGTTTATGATAAGTGGGTGCATAAGAGATGTATTGGTATTAGAGGTAGACTGCAAAATAATGCTGATTTCATGTGTGTGGTTTGTCAGAGAGAATGTTGAGATTGTCAGGTGTGAAATTTGGTTATATGGTTACAATCCAGCATAGTAAATGGTTTCCTGGTGTACAAGAAACCATTTGGCTTGTCACTCAGTGTAGTCACTCATAGGTAGAAGGGTGACTCTACACTGAGTGACAAACCTTCCTGTTCACCAGGAAACCATTTACTATACTGGGTGGTAACCATATAACCATATAACCAAATTATGGCACCTGGTGGTTTAGTGGGTAATTAACCCCTAAAGTACTATGACTGACGATCGTCAGTTTGCTAGTTTGCCACGTGGAGTCCTATGACTGACATTCATAGAAGTTCAGTCAGAAGCTGCCGAGCACTAAGCCAGCCCCTTGTATGACATAAATGGTTCCTATCCAATCAGAACTAAGGGATGAGGTGGTGGGAAGAAAGATCCTACTCCCTCACCAGGTCTATGGGGACCCCCCCCCCCAGCCACTTCTCTCCCTCCCTTTGGCTGATTGGATACAGCCAGCTCTGTCCCCTCCCACCCAAACTGCTAACCAGTACCAAATCTGCTACATATGGGGGGATGTTTCATGCCCACTCAACTCCTCCCCCCCTCCCCAAGCCCCCTCCTCCACCTCCCCCCATCCCCCTTTCATATTGAATGATGTGGCAGTTTCCCTGCTGTGATCTCTTTGTGTTTGTTTCCTCCCACCATAATACTCCCCACACCACCTCCCCCATATTGGGGGAGTGTCTCGTCCCCCCTCACCCCTACCAGAAATACCCCACCCACTTCCACCTTCCTTCCTCCCACTCTTTTGTCCTGAATATTGTGTGGTATTTTCCTGCCATGATCAGCCTGTGTCTGTGTACTCTCACCAAAAGTTTGTTTTCCTTTATTTATTTATTTTTACTCATGCTTACTTATGCACCTAGTTTCATCAGTGGAAATATATTTTACATTGATTTCATTGATTTTGGTAAGGATCTTTAGCAAAACTTAGTTTTTTGCCAAATTTTTTGTTTGGATTTTTTTTTTTTTATATCTCATCCTGACTCTACACCTAGTTTCATCAGTAGAGACATATTTTACATTGATTTTATTGATTTGGGCAAGATTCTCTAGCAAAAATTAGGTGTCTGTGGATGTCTTCCTGTTTTCTCTCTAACCACCAGGGGAGACTTTTATAATCTTTGATGGGCGGTCTTGCAGTAACCATCAGGCCTAGGAGTCTGAGAATGACATTTTCAGTTGTGTAAAATCAAGCTCTTCAAATCTGTAAGAAAAAAGTTTTACTTTGGTAAAAGTTGAAAAATTAACCCCGAATTGCAGCAGGAGAAGAAAGCCTCAAGAAAAATGCGGTCTTTAGGGGTTAAGGTGCTCCAGTCAGCTTGAGCCTGTGCAGGTTTATATCCAAGATGTGGTTGGGGTCTATTGCTCACTTAATGTCCCTCAGGGATGAGTGAGGCTGGTCACCCTATGGGGCAGCATAGGATTGGATGTTGGATTGATGGATGGAAAGGATTGATCTCGCTAAAGAGGCTTGAGTGTGTGTAGAGTAGTTTTGTTATTTGGGGGACGAGTTTTGTGCTGGAGGTGGGGCTGGAGCTGGCTTTGTGCGTAGAATAAGAAATGGTTGGAGGAAGTTCAGGGAGATGTTGCCTGCCCTGACACTGAGAGGGCTCTCCCTCCATGCTGAGGGATCTCTGTATGCAGCATGTTTTAGGAGTGTAATGCTGTATGGTAGTGAGACGTAGGCAGTAAAGGAAGACAGAAATAACAGTGATTAGATATATTTGGAATTCGTCTTTCTGTGTGAGGCCTGGGGGGGCTGGGTTTACAATTGGAGAGTTGAGAGGAAGGACAGGACTGGAATGTATCATTGTTGTGATGATGAAGGGTAGACTGAGATGGTTTGGGCATGTGGAGGGGATGGAGGATGACAGTTGGGTGCAGAAGATGACAAGTGTGAACGTCGGGGGTAGAGTTGCAAGAAAGGAGACCGAAAAAAACTTGGGACAAGGTCATACTTATAGTGTGACCTCAAGGATAAGTGACTGAATAAGGAGGCTGCCAGAGATTGAGCAGCGTGGAAAGCCACCATTAGGTGACCAAGGCTGATGCGTGCAAACATGTCAGAGCCTGTATAAATGAAATTATACAATATGAGGTACATTCTGTCTGTCAGTGGCAGTTATACAAAGGGCCCTCATTTAAGTTTATTTGATGATGATTATGATGAAACTTAGTCATGGTGATGGCAGCGATACCAATGATGATGATGATATACTACTTTCAGCTAATTATTGTACCTTACATAGTTATCACAGTGTGAGTACTGGCAATGTTTACTGTGTTGTTGTAGGGCCTCACTTGTCATCCACACTGGTACTGACTGAGACTCTCCCGAAGAAGGCCAAGGTAGTGGTGTGTGGAGGAGGGATGGTGGGCACCTCTGTGATATACCACCTGGCCAAGCTGGGACTGGGCAGTAAAGTGGTGTTACTGGAGCAGGGCAGGTCAGTAGTAGTAGTAGCAGTAGTAAGGGATGTGGTGTTACTAGAGCAGAGCTGGTCATTAGTAGCAGTAGCAGTAGTAGCAGGGGATTTGGGAGTGATGTGGTGTTACTGGAGCAGGGCAGGTCAGACACACAACATACATAGTAATATTAAGCAGTAGATGGCTTCCAAATAGTACAGCATTTTCCACACAACTGGCACTGTAAATGGAGGAAATCATAGTCCTTCCACCTTAACTCTGCCCAGAGTACCATCCTTGCGCTGCTCATTTTATGTACTTCACTTACAGAAAAAGACAATGCTATTGCTCTAAATCCTTTCCATAGCACTTTTTCATGGCTAGTGTCATATTCTAGGGATAATCTTGTAATACAGCTTGCTATTCAAGATAGACTGATGGCAGTTTTTAGATCATTAGAATAAAGAGAATACGGTATAGCTGATTTGCTGTTTAATAGGCTGTTTTCTCTACATTACTGTGATCTTAATAGCAAAAACTATCATATAAGAAAACAGTTTATAATGAGCATTTTTTTGTCCACTATTTATATCACTTGCAGTTATTTTTTGTATGTACTGCACAATATTTCCATAATTTTTCTGACACCTCCTCCATAGCAGTGTATTTTGCATATTACACCTGAACATTGTCTTGGGTGTTCTTTATATCATATTGATATTGACATAGTTTGCATCAGTAACATATAAGAGCATCTCAAAGTTTAATGTGCAAATAAATTACCCTTAGGAAGGAAACATTCATCCACAAATAAACATGGTCAGAGTCCTAGCTGAGATGCACACATTGTTGCAGTTCTTACACATATTGCATCTGTATTAGATTTCTTTTTTCTCAGCGGTGTCTAGCAACTGTTGGGAAGTTTTTAGCTGCTTTTGTCACATGATTTAGCTTCCAGTCCATAAAAAGCATCAGCTGTATTATGGCCAACCCTAAAATGTGGATTGCTGAAGAGGAAGCAGGATGTGATTTTCATATATGTATGTAAGAACTTAGTGTTAGGAAGTCCTCAGAGCCATGGAAAATCTGTCTATCTGTAACCAGATGCCATAATCCCTCAAGGGGTGGCTGTTTGTTTTTTAGTTAGTTGTTTTATGAGGAGGGGCACTAACTCTCCACCAGCCAACTTGTTGACACGTAGGGAACATGTATGGTTTTGTTATATGGTTAACATCCAGCATTGTAAATGCTTTCCTAACATACAGGAAACATTTGGTTTGTCACTCAATATGAAGCCACCTGAAAAGGAAATAAGTGTATAAAAAGTGACAGGAAAGATGGGAGAAAGAGGAAGAGAGGAGGCTCTTAAAATACAGCCATTTATTTTCAGACTTGGTGGTGGTTCATCATGGAGGGGTTCTGGGTTCCTGGGGGGAGTGAAGCTGAACAAAACCGAGATGGACATTCTGCGTTCAAGTCAGCGTCTGGCACAGGCACTGAGTGAGGTTGGAGAGGACACAGGATGGCGGGAGTGTGGGGGCCTTCACTTGGCACGCACCCGTGACAGACTCACACTCTTCCGCAAGATGAAGGCCATAGCAGAGTAAGTCAGTTTCCTTTGTTTATTCTGAAGTGTACTACTGTATACAGTGAATACCCTGAGATTTTTTAGACACTTCGAGGCATTGTTCTAAGACTAATTTTGAGTTTAAAAAATATATCAGCAAAAGTTCAATTCTCAATCATTGTTATTATTTGTATTATCTTTGTTGTACTGTACTATTGTTATATTATTATTAGCATTATTATTGTTATTATTATTATTATCATTATTGTTATTATTACTACAGTGTTATCATTATCATCATCATCATCACCATCAGTTATTATTATTGTTATTGTTATTATTATTTCTATTATTAGTGGTAGGCAGGGACACTCACCATCCACTCACTTTATGTAGTGCTGCTCTCCGGGTAACTGCCCTTTCCTCTCATCCATCCTTCTTTCCATCCTTCCTCTTCTCTCTTTTTTTCCTTCATTCTTTCTTCTTCCTTCTGTCTACAGGTGACTCTACACTGAGTGATCAGCCAAATGGTTTCCTGTACACCAGGAAACCATTTATTACACTGAGTGGTAATCATATAACCAAATTATAGCACTTGGTGGTTTAGTGGGCAATTAAGGCACTCCAATTGGATTGAGCTAGTGCAAGTTTATATCCAAGAGGTGGTTGTGGTTTATTGCTCATGTAATTTCACTCGAGGATGTGTGAGGCTGGTCAAACTCATCTTAAATGTCAGGATCAACTTGCCTAGCCCTGGGCTCCTTTGCTCTTCATGGGGCAACACAGGATTAGATGAATCATCGTCATCATTATCACAATCATCATTATCACCATCATCATCATCATCATCATCATCATCATCATCATCATCATCATCATCCTGATCCTGACCTTTCTTACCCTATAGCAGGGTAAGGAGTAGCAACATCCAGTCAGCCCAAGTTTGCCCACACTAATGGGCCATGCTTCCATTCACTCATCATTCAAGCCCTGGCTCTGTCTGATATGCCAGAAACATTTACCACATTCAGTAGCTTCACATAAACGTATCCAATAGAGTCAATCCGGATGCAGTCACGTTAAAAAGAGATTCCAAATCCCCGATCATGCACTTCTT
>JAGKTI010019393.1:0-17017 GCA_018397915.1 Birgus latro | reverse complement strand
AGGAAATAACGAAAAGTACTGAGATAGATAGGTAGGTAGACAGATGGGTGGGTATACATTCAAGTCACACCTCACTGAGAGAGAAAGAGAGAGACAGGGAGAGGGAATGAGGGAAAGCAATACATGTCTCTATACATCTATTTCGCTCTCTCAAGCCACAACTTCTGGGCAAGAAGCACGAACTGTTATGTATCTATCTATCTATCCCCCTATCTGTCCACTGACTGTATCTATCCCTCGACAGGCCAAGGAGCTGCCGGCCAAGGACTTGAGTGGCACCAGCGACCCTTACGTTCGAGTCACACTCCTCCCTGACAAGAAGCACAAACTCGAGACGAAGATCAAGAGGCGGACACTGCACCCCAAATGGCACGAGACCTTCTACTTTGAGGGTGAGAAGGGGGGGAGATACTTGTTTTAAATACATACTTTGTAAAACAATGGTTGACTTGTGTGTGTGAGAGAGAGAGAATGTGTTACAAAATTAAAATGCACACCAGGTTAGTTTTCTGTGCACAGAATTATGATGAAGGTATGACCACCACCCTAGGAGGGAACAACAGGGAGGAGTGCGTTCACTCCAGGCTACAGGGATTATCTTCCCCACTACCTTACGCCTCTCTCGTCTGCAACCGACACTACTTGAGTGGGCAGTAACACCAGACTACACTCCTGCCGGGCCAGCGCTCCACAGGTTCAGGGTGGGGCTAACTAGTAGCCACAGACAGCACCTTGTTGACAGCCACTTCCGTAGCAGGGATGAGAGGTCCTCCTGCCGCTCTGCAGCAGCTGCTTCCCTCCCCCAGACAGATCGAGTAACGGCCCCGAGCCGTACCTGGCAGGAGACGGCCACCAGCTGCTTCAGGTTATTAAACCTTTCTGGAGACAGGGACTCAGTGACGGCCCCTTGCCACCCCAACAGTTGGGTGACGGCCACCAGCCGCATTACGACAGCCTCCTCAAGAGGGGACAGTAACTTGGTGACAGCCTTTAGCTGCACTGGCAGGAGGGTGGTAGCTACTAGCCGCATTGCTCGTGCAGTCCCCCTGGGGAATGGGAATCGGGTGACGGCCCCTTGCAACACCAACAGTCAGGTGACGACCACCAGCCGCATTACTCCTGCAGTTCCCCTGGGGAACAGATATCGGGTGACAGCCCCTAGCCGCACCCGTAGGCAGGTGACAGCCCATAGCTGCACCTGTAGGCTGGTGATGGCCCCTAGCCGCACCTGTAGGCATGTGACGGCCACTAGCGGCATTGAGCCTACCATCCCACAGGAAAGTGAGACATTGGTGACAGCCTCCAGCCGCACCTGCGCCCCGGTGACAGCCACTAGCCACATTAGGGGTGTAGTCTTTCTAGGGGACTTGGCAATGGCCACCTGCCGTGCCAAGAGGGGAACAGCTACGTACTGCCACTCGCCCTCTACTCCAGTGCCTTCCCCTTACAAGGACTTCCTTTGCTCGCCCACCTTCACCTTTGGCAGAGCGGGATTTCTCACCCTCACTCCACCCAGAGTCCCTTCTCTGGAGGAGGTCTGGCAAGGCCCCGAGGTATTATCCAGAGTCCGAGCCCTCCAACCTGCTTCCCGGCGACACCAGCACCTGACGGACTCTTCACGACACCCCCAGACAGAGGCGCAGCCAGTGAGAGACTGCAGCCCATGGACCCGCCTGGACAACCCAAGAACACCGAGCCGAGGCCTCCCCCATCCCACCAGACAACATCCTGTACACCGGAGTAGGTGCAGACGGGTGCGCCTACTCTCCCTGTTTGGGCCCAGTCCAGAGGCCCGTCCCTAAGACCCCTCCTCAGCAGTGGGCACCTCACCACACCGCCCCACAGCCGATCCCAGATGACCCGACCCCCAGCAGCCATCCCGTACCAGTGGTAGTCCCGTACCACCAGAAGGCCGCCTCACCTGGCGGGGCCCTGACGACACCGGGTGGGCACCTGTAGCAGCCCAGGACTGTGCTGCCCGACAGCAGTCCCAGGGCAAGGCTGCCTCACCAGACGGGACTCCCTCATCACGGTCGGCGCCTGTAGCAGCCCAAGGCTACGCCGCCCCACGCAGTGTCCTCTGACCCTGACTGAAAGTGCCTCTGCTATTCTCTATTGTGTGTGATACATTGCCTAAGTATTGTATTCAGTTGTAGCAATAAGGTAATACACAGGTAAGGTTGATCAGAGTTTTATGCCCTGTTCCTAGTGTTGCTAGAATACCTAACCAGGTATAGAAGGAGGACCCCACACTAGGCATCGTGTCTAAGGGACAAGAAGTTGGACCTTAAACCTGTTGCATAACAAAAATAATGGTTGATTTGTGTGTGTAAGAGAGAGAGAGATGGATAGATAGCGAGTTAGAGAGATGGAGTGATTAATGGATGAATATATGGGATGATTGATAAATAGATGGATGAATGTATGGATGGGTAGATAGATAGGTAGGTTGGTTTATGGGTAGACAGACAGTTGGATGGATAGAGACACAGATAGACAGACAGGGGAAGTAAAACAGGATCTTTAATTAGTGATATTTATTTTGAGGATAAGTCAGGGGGAGAGAGAGAGCATTGCCTTACTCTTGTTATTATTATTACTGTATTATTGTTATTTATTATTGTTGTTGTTGTATATCATGTCTTACTTTGTCGTCCTGCATGTCTCTCTCTCTCTCTCTCTCTCTCTCTCTCTCTCTCTCTCTCTCTCTCTCTCTCTCTCTCTCTCTCTCTCTCTCTCTCTCTCTCTCTCTCTCTCTCTCTCTCTCTCCTTATTGCCCTGTCTCACTCTCTCTCTCTCTCACACACAGGCTTTCCCATACAAAAGTTACAAAGTCGAGTTCTTCACCTCCACGTGTTTGACTATGACCGATTCTCCCGTGACGATTCCATAGGTGAGGTGCACATTCCACTCTGTCAGGTGAGTGGATGGTTACTCTGGCCTTCATATGTACTAATCTGCTGTATCAGGTGAGTGGATGGTTATCCTGGCCTTTGTATGTATGTTATTCTTAGTGGGGGTAATGGTGATGATGTACATTCCACTTTGTCAGGTGAGTGGATGGTTACCCTGACCTTTATATAGTAAATCATAGAAGCCTTAGGTCTATATTCTCCGTAACACCTTTTCCTAGGCGATTAATTTTGCTTATTACAACTTACTGTCCTTTTCAGTGTTATATAAATCCTCCCAATAAATCCATACTCCGCATAAGTGACAACATACTAAAGGATATTAACCAGCCATGTCCAAAAAAAATCACTTAAGGGAGAGGTGCTTGGGAGCTCTTTCTCTCTCTCTCTTGAGATATTTCTCCCAGGTGAAACTGGGATACAGGCAAACTAAGAGGCCGTCAGAGATGTGCTTGGCTCACAGAGGCTGTAATTAACGAGGGGGGGTAATCCCTAACTGTAGTGAGTAGTAAGTTGAGGGATGCATTGGCAGCAATGCCAGCAGCATCAGTTAAGTCATCCCCCGACCGAACAAAGCCCGCATCAGGTCGAGACCGGAGCGGAGTAGTGGCTGGACAGTGGAGGAGATAATGGATGGGTGGCTCCTCAGATCTACCCAGACAGTAGGGACACGGGTCTGGCTCTGCAGCAGAAATCTGTTTGTAGCAGTGGAACCCCAATCACAATCACCAGAGTCGCATCATGAGATAATTAGGCTGGCCCGTGGGGGGCGGGGGCAAAAGCGGGGCATAAGATGTGGCAGTGGCATACCATGCGGCAAAGCATGAGCCCCCAGAAAGACAGAGCTGGTGGTCCTCCCGGGACATCCTGCCGATGGTGCCAAGCCAGGTGGTGACAATGTGGGAGATGCTGGGCTGGAGTGAGAACTTGACTTCCGGGAGGGAGCAAGCGGACTGTGCCACGGCATCAGCAAGCTAATTGCCATATGACCTGGGAGCCAGTGGAGGGTGACGGTGACACCTCTGCTGGAGAGAAGGGAGGCGACGTGAAAGGTTGCAGTGAGCAGAAAGACATTATCAGGTAGAGAAAAAGGACAGAGTCTCTAGAGCGATGATAGGGAGTCTGTGTGGAGGACTACATTCCCATGAGGATGGATATAGGCATGGTTCAATGCCACAAGGATGGCCACGAGTTCCGCCTGAAATGCAGAGACTCCCTGAGAGAGGCGCCAGGACTCAGTGACCACAGATGAAAGCCGACCCAGCAGAGCCATCAGGACAGACAGAGCCGTCCATGAAATAAGTGGCCGAGTCAAGGGGGTACAAAGTAGCCATCCTACGACGGCCCTCCTGACGTAGCATGGCTGGAGTGGAGGAGCGTGGCTTGACCTCTGAGGGGCAGAGGATTGTGAGAGGAGGAGGAGTGTCCCACGGTGGTGGGGCAGCAAACCCAGGACAGGGTAGGTCTGGATCCCAGCAGATGGCAGGGCAGCACCCAGACTGTGAATAACAGCAGCCGTTGTGTGGCCTAATCATACTGGGGTAGAGGGGCGGGAGGCCCGTACAGCAGCCACTTGAGCACAGCCGACACCAGCAGTTGTGGGCGACATTGCACCAGCTGGAGAGTGATAACTGCCACCCTTAATGCAATGCGATGCACCAGTGATGGCAAACCGCTGTCCATATGTAAATTAACAAGCTCTAGCGAGGAGCACCCAACATGATGCGGAGCGTGTCGTTCTGCTGGACCTTCAGAGAATGAATAGTCGGTGGGGCGAGGCCAGTTAGGCAGATAGCACTGTAGTGCACCAAGGACCTAAGGGTATGAACGTAAAATGTCTGGAGGACCCTGATGCCCCCAAGCTCCGGCTCGAAAGACACCTAAGGGCAGCATACAGGTTGAAGCACACTCCCGCAGGTACTTCACGTGTCTCACAAAAGTGAGGCCGCTGTCGAAGCAGACTCCCAGATACTGGTGCAAAGAGACAGTGGAGAGCTGGTGCCCACCAGTAGTCAATGGGAAGTCTGGGGGATGGAGGCTGAAGGGGAGACACTTAGATTTTGCTGAAGGGGAGACACTTATATTTTTCCAAGTTGATTTTCAGGCCCAGCTCACTGCACCTGGCATGTAGCTTGGATAGAGCTGAGCGGGCCTTAGTGAATATCTCGTCTCGTAAAGATGAGGGCCAGATCGTCGGCATAGCTGAAGAGGGTCACTTTGGGGCCGTAGTTAATGTTCAGTAGCTCCTCCACCAGAACGTTGACTAGCAACGGGCTCAAGACACTCCCCTGGTGGGTGTCATTGGGGTGCCGATAGAAAGGGAAGTGCCCCTGAAAGCGGACTCCCACCGTTCACTCCTCAGAGGAGTCCCCAGCCTATGACAACAGTCTGCCGCCCACACCCTTGGTCGCAAGAGCAGCCAGAATAACAACAGGGCTGGCCAGTTCAAAGGCTTTTTCGAGGTCGAGGAAGACAGCCATCCCCCTTCCCCCTCTAAGCATCCTGAGGAAGGATGCTAGGCAGTGCATAGCACTCCTGCCAAGATGGTAGGCAAAAGTCCTCGGGTGCAGCGGTCCCAGACGCCAGGCTAGGCGAGCACGCGCAACCCTCTCTACTGTCTTTTCAATACAGGTAAGAAGGGAGATCGGGCACATGGCGGTGGGATCGCGAGGTTTAGTAATCGGGTGGATGGTAGCTGTCTTTGATGATCCTCGGACCACGAGAGGTTGAGCAGATCAAGCAGCTGCTCATTACCACAATCTCCAGTGTGAGATAAGAGTAAGGGAGCCCGTCGAGCCCAGACACAGTGCAGCACTTTTTGGAGCTCCCTGCTGGTGATGGGACAATCAGTGGGGTCAGGGCTTTCACAGGCAGCCTGGATCGCAGCAACACGGGAGGCAGGCAGTTGCGCCTGTAGGATCTGGACGGACTGCGGGACATTATGGGAGGCAGAACGGTCTGCAAAGTGCTGCGCAAGACGGCTGGCCTTAGCAGAAGGGTCAGGATGAGATGGTGGATGAGGAGGATGTGGATCAGCAATGGACCGGATTCTCTTCCACATCTCA
This sequence comes from Birgus latro, assembly GCA_018397915.1. Taxonomy (NCBI): domain Eukaryota; kingdom Metazoa; phylum Arthropoda; class Malacostraca; order Decapoda; family Coenobitidae; genus Birgus; species Birgus latro. The sequence goes on along the minus strand of JAGKTI010019393.1, from coordinate 11,040 downwards.
CGGAGAGTGGAGTGAGAATCCAGAGTATGACACCACCCGATCCACGCCTCCTCTTTGATATGGCGCTTCTCAGATGTTGCATGGCGTGTAACAGCAACAAGATACCGACAGGGCAGGGGTGTACGGCGCTGCTGGTGCTGGCTGCGTGCCGCATTCTGTCTGTTCTTCAGTTCCTTGTCCGTCACAATAGATCCAGCCATCTTGGTAACACTGCTCGGATCGTCACAGCTGGATAGCGACCAAGGCCACCTGCGTAAAAGCACAGGCTACCTGATCTGCTCTGCTGTTGAGGTCCGGGGCAGGAGGAGATGCCGCAAAGGCCGCCGCCAAAGTGCAGCCGAAAGCAGCCCAATCAGCCCTGCAGATATCCCACCGTGGCGGAGGGAGTGGGGGAGATGGAAGTGGAGCCATGGGAAGAGTGGCCTGTACTGCAAAGTGATCACTCGCAAGATGTGGGTGGAGCAACTACGTTGCAGAGGGGGGAGGAGACATAGATGGGTCGAGGTGACCCCCAGCAATATGTACGGCCCAGACAGTGTCATTTACAAGGGTAACACCACCCATCTCTAGAACCAAGGAGATGTGCCGCCCTGCCTCATTAGACTGAAGGGGCAAGGAGAGACAGGTGGGCATTGAAGTCGCCCCCAATGTACACAGGGTCCATGATAGCCTGGGAGAACAGGTCTCTCACCTCCAGGGTGCCCCTATGACTTCGGTATACATTGTACCGCCGCTGTCAGGGACAATGTTGCCAGGTGGAGAAACACGCTCTGTACCTCCACATCAGGCCCACAGAAAGGAGGGGGTCACAATCTGTGGTCGCAATGTGGTCCAGAACCAGGATGGCACATCCCCGTGTGACGCCATGAACATACGGGAGGAGATGGGTGGTGTATCCACGGAGATGGAAAGCTGCCCTCTCTGGCAGTAAAGTCTCCAGAAGCAGGAAGACTCGAGGACGGTCCCTCATTGCTGCCTCCAGTGAGAGCGAGAGCTTATTCCTGGCCCCTAGACAGTCCCATTGGAGGATGCAGAGGTAGGCATCATGCAGGCAGGTGGATCTGGCTGTGAGGCCTTCTCCATTGAAACCTGTGGCACAGGCAGCATTGTAACCACTGCCGGTGTTGGTAGGGGCTCAGCTGAGGGCTGTGGAGGACAAGGCGCCCGATCGGCTGGTGGAGGGGCAGGGAAAGGCCGAACTTCAGCTTTCCAAGCTTGACGAGGCATCCTGCAGGGGCGAGGAGAAGCAGAGGAGTGGAGTTGTTGCTTCTTTTCGTAGGCCTTGTCGAGAATGAGACCGGCCGTGGCAACAGCACGGTCTGGGCTCAACGGCAGCCCTGTCATTTGTGTAAGTGTCTGCGCTACTGCCACGGCTATTTGTGTCCCCAGCGACTTGAGCTCCTCCAACGAGAAGAGCGGAGTCGACAGGGTAAGAGCCGGGAGGGAACGAAGCTCAGAGCTGGGTGGCGGGGCCTGAGAAGAGTGTGCTGCTGGATGGTGGATCTCGGTGGTGGTCTGGCCCAGGATGAGAGCTGTGGACAGCGGCGGAAAGTTTGTCTCGTTGAGAGTGGGCAGACTCATTGCAGTGGGGCGGCATTGCTGGCCCCAGACAAAAGTGCCTGGGGGAGCCAGAATGGCATTGGCGGCCTGCTGGCTCTTCTCCCACATGACCTGCTCTTCTTGTCCCTGCGTCACCCTCTTCACTCTCACAGGGCAGCTGGGATGCGTGTGGTGGGACCCTGTGCAATTGCGGCAGTGGGCGGTAACAGGCTTCTTCTTTGCATTGAAGCGCGCCAGACACCGCTCGGTGTTGTGTGTGCCACTGCAGATCCTGCACACCACAGGGCGGGTGCAGGTGGTGTACCGTTGGCAGTGGTAGCACCTCAGCAGCTCTGGCATGGAGGGGCAAAGGTTAAATGTACCCAATTACCCAGGTTGAGCTGTGACTCTAGAGGGCCCTTTAAAGTCACACACACCTGCTGTGTCTCCTCGCGTGTGCAACGGTTTTGACACTGCGTCACCTCCTCCATCAGTCTGTGCTGTAGCAGGATATCCACTGGCATACGGTGAGGATACCCCACGACCGTAGCCTTGGTGAGCTGCCCACCCTGAGTCGTCTCTACGATCCGCACTTGTGATGCCTCTTCCTCCACCACTGCCTTCAGTCGCAAATACACCTCCTTGGTGGCCGGGATAAACACGCAGCTTTTGTCACGGCTGAAGCGGTTCATAACTGCAACCCCTGGAAGGTGATGTTCCAGGGCTGCAACCACATCGTGTCTGGTGCTGTAGTCCAACTGGACAGGGACGCATAAATCGGGGAAGGTGGAGTGGGGTGGTGGAGGGGCCATGGCTGAGATTGCAGGGCACAGAGCAGGTGGAGGCCCCCATGGAGCTGTTGAGCATGGTGCCAGGTTGGTGCCATTTCCCTGTGTCGCTCGCTGTGTTTTGCGCGACGCAGGGATCCAGTCATCTTCCTCAGGAGAGGCAGCAGGGGCTGCAGAAGCAGTGGCCTGGGCAGGAGAAGCAGTGGTGGGGGGTGCCATGGTGGCACGAACGCCCGTAGTCCCGCCAGAACTAGCTGAGGAAGGTGACGGCGTAGATGGAGCTGGTGCTGGGCTGCTTGGTGATGTGGCTTTAGTGGCAGGACCACGCACAGCATATAAGGAAGCTAGGGTGGCAGAGGTGATGGATAGAGTGGGTGGAGCTGTAGGTCCTCCATCACCTCGTGGAGGTAGGCAACCTTCACCAACCATGCCGAGGAGGAGTTGGTTGAGGCAGCATGTCGGCGATGAGCTACAGCCCCAGTGGATCAGGAAGGGTGAGCAGGAATCCCCATGCATCGACGAGTGGGTGCCGCCAGAGGAGAGCCACTATTCCCACTTTGCGCCCATGACTGGTTTAGGGGTGGAGGGCCTCGATGTAGGGGGAAGGAGGCAGGCAGGCCCCAGGGGCCTAGGGATGCTGGATCCCTTCATGCATCCCACAACTGACAAACACAGACAGCATGCACACACACACACACAGACAATCACCTCAAAAGGAATAAACTGCAGAAGTGGCCGAATTCCCTACAGTGACGGGCAACCTATGCTCCCTGCCCTCTAAAGGGCGATGTAGGAGGCCCCGCCACTGCCCCGTGAGGGACTTCTCATATCTTGAATTTGGCTCTCTTTTGTATTGTTTTTGCTTTTTCTTGGAAGGAACAGTATGCAGGCCTGTGGCCTTTGGTTCCTTCTTCCTTGCTTAAAAAAAAAAAAAAAAAAATCTGTCAGCGGCCACCTTCACTGTCTCCTCATGGAAGTGCCCTAATAGCACCCCTTCAGGGTTCAGCGTCGTACTACACTGAGGGACACTAAAGGCAGGCCCCCCAAAAAAAAAAAAAAAAAAAAAAAATCACACCCACACTCACACAGTCAGTCAGAGGTCTGTCAGCCTGAGACAGTCTCAGCAAAAGTAGGTAGAAACACAGAAAATCCTTCTTAATGCCAGAGACAAAGTCCCTAGATGACAAAAGTCTGGAGAAAATGCTTGGAAATCCTTCCTCAGTAAATGAGGCCGAGTCCAAGTCAAGAGAAAGACTGGCCAGAGGTCTGCACACCACGGTGGCAAGGCAGGGAATCCATGAGCTTCCTTAACTGACGAGAATACGGGAGGGAGACTGAGGATGAGAGACTAGGAAAGTGTGTTTGAGGTGGAGGAGGTGAGGGGGGACTGTAGTAATTTAGTTTTTGGTTAATAGGTGTTGGTGCAGACCATGGCGATAAGATTATATAACAAGAGGAAAATAAGGCATAATAAAAATAAATTGCTTAGGAAGAGATGTTAGGTAGCTTTCTGAAGTAACTTTATTCAGGTTGACTTCTCAGAGAAAAACAAGTTCTTGAAGGCACTTGACCCTCCATTTCCAGATAATAAATCGCTATGGAAATGGTGTTAAGAATTATCTATGTATATTGCCAGACGCCTCCATCCCACAAGGGGTGGCCACAAACAAATCGCCTCCATTTTGCTCTGTCCCCTGCCATTTCATTGCCCTGTTCCCAGCTCACACCCACCTCTCTCATATCCCTCTCCACTCCATCTCTCCATCTCATTGTATGCCTCCCCCTCCCTCTCCTCCCCTCCACGTCACTCATATACACTCTCCTCGTCAGTCTTTCACTCTCCATCCTCTCCACATGGCCAAACCACTTAATATGTTTTTCCTAATGCTTCCTATCACATCCACATCCACACCACAACGCTGCTTCACTTCCACATTTGTCAGTCTGTTCCTCCATGTAACTCCACATGCCTCTCTCTGATAACTCATTTGAGGTCTTCAAACATAATACATACTGTAATCCCTCCACTATCTGATGTAATAGAGCCAAAGGCATGTCCAGAAATTGGACCAGAGCCTCCTGGATAGGTACTTATGAACCCTAATCCAGTCTAACTCATAAAACCAACTACATAACTCCCTACCGGACATGCACAGCACCTGTTTAAGGCCCTATTCTCACAAATAAGGGACACAAAGCATGAAATACAAGGAACCTGACAGAGAATGATGATTTAGAGGTGAGTATGGAAAATATTAAACAGTTGACAGGGTACTGTAACTCTGTACCAGACATGAACAGCACCTTTTTAAGACCCTATTCACACAGATAAGGGAGAGAAAGCATGAAATAAATGAAATGGAAGCAGAGAATGAGGAACTAGAAGTGAGTATGGAAAATATTTATCAGTTCCACCATACTTACGACACATCCGTGCCATCATGAAGAATAACCCACCTCCTCTAAGGCTCTGACAGTTGTGAAAATGCCCTTGAAGCACGTACAGTAATCCAGTGTTGTGCTGCACTTAATCCTTTGCACTGTGAATTATAATTGTTTAATCCACAGCATCCCAACCGATTTTTCACCTAACACCCCCCTCCCCGCCCACCAAATCCGACCTGTACCCCCCCCCATCAAACCTGTTCCATTTTTTGAGAAACAATGGAAAATCACAAAGAAAGTGGCCTATACAGGTGACCCTCCACACACCTGGTTCCGTCCTCTCAGGGGCCCCACTGCTGCTCGTACACTTTCTATGACTGGGGTAACTATTCCAAACCATTCAGAATGGGTTGGTATTTATTCATTTGGTACGAATTTATGTGTAGTACAAGAATATAATGGTTTTTACACACAAATGTCGGCTAAATAAGCATTGTTCCACACACCAAACACATAAAAATTGCCAATGTCTTGCACCAGTGACTCACTGTGACCATTGTTTCAACTTACAATCTATTTTTCAACTTACATAACACTTTCCCACAAACATTATACCAGTTTACACCTTATATAACACTTACATATTTACAGGCCTTGGTACTATAGTGAGCGTCATGTTTCACAAGCACACTTAGTATCAGAAGTGCACAAAAATGTGGTATTCTTGCACTAGTGACTCACTGTGACTGTTGTTTCAACTTACAATCTCTTTTCCTACATAATTCTTTCCCATGTACATTATACCAGTTAACACCTTATATAGCACTTATCACATATATTTACAGGCCTTTCTACTGTAGCGAATGTCATATTTCGCAAGCGCACACAGTATCAGAAGTGCACAAAGGTGTGGTACTCTCGGAAACTGATCACGCACAGTCCTACATTGCACTCGACACATACCTAATACAGAGCTCCATGCACAGTCCTAGTTTGCACTCGACACATACCTTGTGTCTTTCCTGTGAGTGGTTGGTGTGGGAGTGCCTGCATACGTGACAGCGGTGCTGGGGTCTTTGGCGGTTTGGTTGAGGAGGGATGATGCTGGGGAAGTGGCGTCCTGTGAGGCGTAGGGGGAGTCTGGCTGGCAGTGGTGGTGTTGGGGCCATTCCTTGGCATATTTGGTGATGATTTCACGGGACTGCTCTCTCACAAACCCCTCAAAGGTCTCAGAGACACCCGTGGTCAAGGCGTGCAGGTAGTGTGTGTTGAGGATGGTGATATCAAGCAGGTTGAAAAAAAAGCTTTTTGTACCACTTCAACGTGGTCCTGGCACACTCCACGCTGGAAATCATGGAGTCTGGTCAACCTGCCTCATGTGGACATTGTAGTCAATTACAGACTCCGGTTTCCAGATGCGGTGCCTCCTCTTGCTGTGGTAATCCACGGAGTCTGTGTGGTGCATCAGGGGGCAGTGTACTGTCAACAGAAGGAAAACTTCCCTTCTGTGGTTTCATACAGTGGCGAGGATGTTATTAGATTTAAAGAAAACTACCTCATTCCTGTCTAGTTTCCTTCCAAGCTTGATCATATGCCACTGGTTTTTCTTGACAGTGCCACAGACTCCAGTGTGGTGAAGGTGGAGGTACCGAGCGAGAAGGGGGCTAGTGTTCCAGTTGTCCAGGTACAAGACATGACCATGATGGAGGTACTCTTCTATCGTGGTTTTCATGGCCCCTGAGAGTCCAATACTTCGATCTTCTGTTATGTCTGTCTGTGTGCCCGTGTACAAGACTGTCTTGCACAACCAGTCTTACAGTCCCACATAATGAAGAGCTTGAACCCAAAATGGTGTCTCTTGCTGGGTATGTACTGCCAAAACAAAATATTGCCTCTCCACATAACGAGGCTTTTGCCTATGACGAGGTCTCTGTAAGGATAGAAGGATGAGCGGAACTTTTCCCGCAGGTGATCAAAAACCATCCTTATTTGCCTCATTCTGTCTGTGTTATTAGCATTTGCAGGGTCATCGGCATCATAAAAGTGGAGGCTACTCAGAATTTGCTGAAATAGATTCCAAGTCATTACCTTCCCAAAGAAAGGTGTGTTTATCACAGGGTCCGTAGACCAATATGCTGGAATTTGTTGTTTCCGCACAATACCCATCAACAGAACCAGGGCAAGAAATTTGAACATCTCACCTGTCGTGAGGGAGAAGACATAGAGCTGCGTGTGCCTGCTGGTCGTACCTTCACGCTTGCTTTGGCGGCGCTGGCTGCTAGCAAACGTGTTGGTTTGGTCCACTGTCTGCTCCACAAACTCCTCACTGAAGTATTGGTGGAAGAAATCCACCGTGGTGGAGGCCAGGTGCGGTACGGCCAGGCCGCCACTCCTCAGTGAATGGGTGATTGAAAGGAGTGAAATCACTCCCTCCCAGCCCCACAACACACCACTGTCTCCAGCCTCGTCGCCTTTGTCGGGGTGGGGAGGAGAGGGTGGTGGGGGAGGTGTAAAGTGGTGCCCTTCCCCACTCCTCTTCCCTCCGCCTTTTCGCTTCCCCTTTCCCTTCCCTTTCCTTCCTTTCCTCACATCATGGGGCTGTGGGAAGGAAGCGCGGGCAGTTTGCAGGGTATAAGACATGCCGGAGAGCGGCTGCTCCTCATCTACCTGCTGCCCAGGTGCACCACATGCTCGCTTGGGAGCTGCCTCCCCACCACCACCACTTTCATTTTCACTCGTGCCAGCCCCAACACTCGCTCCTTCCCCAGACATAGCCAGTGAACCATACCTGATTTTTTTTTGCCTTGCTTCCCCTTCAGCTTCCTACAGCTCCTTCCTTGTCCTCGTCAGACACTTCCTCTAGGGGCTGGATGGAGGTGCGTGCTCGTGGTTGGGGTCCAGGCCTGCCTTCCTTAGCCCTGTAGTATGTGACATACCGCACCTTCCTTGGTGATGGTACCTCCTCGTCACTGCTGCTCGTTTCCTTCTCAGGTGCCACATAATCTTTGTCTGCCACATCATCATCGATATGAGAATCGCTGTCACCTGTGAAGGCATCAAGGGCGGCTTGAATTTTGGTGTCAGAGAGACCTCAGCGCGCCATGTCTGTACTGGGTCACTGCTAACAGGTGAGTGACCGAGACAATGGTGCGTGGGGGTCATGCGGTGTCGGTGGGTAGAGGATGGTGTCCTGCATAATTTGACGAATGTGCAAATGACAGCCCTCACAGTTGCAGAACATACCAGTAAGTCATCGGGTGTCAGCGTGAAAAAACGTGGTAACACACCCATACATCAGCAGGACGTGGCAGGTTAACACTGCACATTCTCTTCTTACTTGTGCCATGCCAGTTGCAACATGCCAATTTGCATTCTGAACTTAATCCTGTGCACTCTGACTTCTAATTTCTTAACACTTCACAACACTGTAAATTCCTGTGTGGTGTAGTGGCAAGGTATTGTAGTTTATTCACAAAAACAAGCATGTGCGGCAGCCATTGCGATAAATGTCTAGTCACGATGGTAGCTAGGTGGGAACTGGGGAGGGGAGCCTGGGAAGGAGGAAGCAGGGGGCTGCTGTACTATACAGCAAAATACAGCTGCTCAGCACTAAGTGCCAGGTTCAAAATATACATAATTTTTTTTATTTTTTTTTATTTTTTTTTTTTTTTTTTATTTATTTTTTTATTTATTTTTATTTTTTTTTTTTTTTTTGGGGGGGGGGGAGGCCCAGGCCCAGAATGTCCAGACATTGGGGTGTCCGGGAATTGGGCGTCAGGATTACTTCTCTTCCATCAAAAATGTATTCTGAGTATAGGAACTGCAACTTGTGTTACATAAAAAAAAAAATCACTAAGGAAAAGGTGTTAGGGAACTTCTTCCCTCACTTTCCCACTTCCTCACTCCCTTCTCCCCCTCTCTTTCTCTCTTTCTCACTCTCCCTCACTCTCTTGTCTCTCAGGTGGACTTCTCTGAGAAAAACAACATGTTCTGGAAGGCTCTACACCCCCTTGAGAAGAACAAGTGCGGTGAGATCCTGTGTTCGCTTCCTCACTTTCCCACTCTCTTACTCTCTCACCCTTCTCCTTCTATCTCACTCTCTCTAACTCTCTCTCTTGTCTTTCAGGTGGACTTCTCTGAGAAAAACAACACGTTCTGGAAGGCCCTACATCCCCTTGAGAAGAACAAGTGCGGTGAGATCCTGTGTTCGCTCATGTACCAGCCGTCAACCTCAGAACTCACCCTTACTGTTATTAAGTGTAGGAACCTCAAGGCAAAGGATATCAATGGGAAATCCGGTACGTATTGCCATCCACTCACTTGATGTAGTGCTGCCTGGTATGTACTACCATCTACTGACAATGTTGTACTTCTTCCTTCACCTTTATCATTCTTTTTCTGTGTCTGTCCTCCTCTCTTCCTATTTCTCACCATCATCCACTCACTTGATGTAGTGCTGCCTACTTCTTCCTTCACCTTTATCATTCTTTTTCTGTCTGCCCTCCTCTCTTCCTATTTCTCACCATCATCCACTCACTTGATGTAGTGCTACCTACTTCTTCCTTCACCTTTATCATTCTTTTTCTGTTTGCCCTCCTCTCTTCCTGTTTCTCATCATCATCCATTCGCTTGATTTAGTGCTGCCTAGTCTGTATTACCATCCACTCACTTGATATACTGCCTGCTTATTATTCTGTGTTTCCCCATATCTCTTCCTGTTATTATTATTACCATATTGTTGTACGATTTATTGGTGTAAGGTGAAATTGTGTGTGTGTGTGTGTGTGTGATTACTAAGAATTGGAGGTTAATCTAACGGGAAATTATTTTATTTGCGTACTCACAACTACCTCAGTATCTCTTCATTTATCTACTTCTCCATCTGTCCAGCTATCTATTCATCTATCCATGCATCCATCTATCTCTCTATCCACAGACCCGTATGTCAAGGTGTGGCTGTATTTTGGTGAGAAGCGGATAGAGAAGAAGAAATCGGAGGTCCAATTCTGCACGTTAAATCCAGAGTTTCATTTCACGGTGATGTTTGATGTGCCGTGGGAGAGGATTCGCGAGTGTCAGCTCAACGTCACCATCATGGACTATGACAAAGTGGGACGCAACGAGGCCATCGGCAAGATCATGCTAGGTGCGTGTAGAATGAGCACAGGGGAATTCTGGGTGGGAGTAGAATGAGGCTGAGGGAATGCTGGTGCATAGAATGAGGACAAGGGAATGCTGGGTGGGTGTAGAATGAGGCTAAGGGCATGTTAGGTGGGTAGAATGAGGCTGAGGGAATGCTGAGTAGGTGTAGAGTGAGCCTAAGGGCATGCTAGGTGGGTAGAATGGTGCAACAGCATCCTAAGAGAGTAGAGTTTGAGGGTTAGATCATGTTAGGTAGGCAGAATGAGGACAAGGGGCATACTAGGTGCCTGTAGAATGAAAAGAGCATGTTAGGAGGGTGTGAGTAGCATGAGAGTGGTGGGAAGGTCATGCTAGGTCACTATAGAATGAGACTAGTGGTTGGGTCATGCTGGGTAGGTGTAGAATGAGGGTAGAGATCATTGGGAAGATGTTAGGTGTGTGTAGAATGAGGCTGGAGGGAAGAGAATGTCATACTAGGTGTTGTGATGGTGATGATTGGTGATAGTGATAATGATGGTGATAAGTATGATGATAATGATGATTGGTGATCATGACACGATATATGTTTATGTATTTACCTGTGTTTAATCTCGCCAGCAAACTAACTTTTGACCCCCAGGTAAGGCTGATAGTGTATGTTTGGTGATATGTATATATGTGTGTGTTATGTAAGTATGTGTATTTATGTATTTATGTATGATCTGTGTATGATGGTAATGTATATATGAATTTGTGTGTGTGTTTGATATTTCCATGTATGTGTGAATGCTTGTGTATGTATGGCATTTTTGTGTATGTATGAATGTGTGTGTATGTATGGTATTTTCATGTATGTATGATTGTGTATGTTTGTATATATTCATCTTTTACCTCTCATCTCACCTGTCAACTAATTAACTTTTGCCCCCAGGTAAAGCTGGTAGTGGCACATTTGATGATGATAGTCTGTGTATGTATGTAGTTCTGTATGTATCTGTTTATGTATGTCTGGTATGTATGTATTTACCTGTGACCTCTCATCTCACCTGTCAATTAACCTTTGACCCCAGTTAAGGCTAGTAGTGCCACATTTGTTGATGATGATGATGACAGTTTATGTAAATCTGTGTTTATTATTTGTTTATTCATTTACCAGTGACCTCTCTCATCACACCTGTCAACTTATTAACCTTTGACCCCAGGTGAG
>JAGKTI010019392.1:0-17018 GCA_018397915.1 Birgus latro | reverse complement strand
TAAAAATTGTTCTTGAGTTTTATAACCTTAGTGTGGAACTGTTATTTTTGGGAAGTCCGGGAGGAAGTCTGGGGCAGAAAGGGGTATTCAATATCTTGTCCTAACCTACGGGGTTGTAGGCCCCCTCTGGGCTTGTCTCCACACACTCTGCTGTTACTGTTACACGCTACCAGCTACTAATTAGTGGCAGCCGTTCACCGTGCTTGGCGAGACTGAGTACGAAGCAGACCAAGGGTTACGAAGAGAGTGGAGGATACGACAATGGTGGCAGCTTAATGGGATATTTAAGGCATTAATTAGATCTTTTCCACACTTAGTATTCAATATGGACGGTGGGTGTTAGCGCCGAAGTGGTGACATGTAGAGGTGTATGGTATGTAGGAGGACGGCTGGGCCTTGATAGCAGGCTGTAAAGCCTATGCCCAGAGTCGGACACATAAAAAAAAAAAAAAAAAAAAAAAACTTAGGTTCTAAACTCGTTGTATGGAAGTTAATAGTGACTAGTTCAGACAACGTCAGTAGCGAATTGAGTTCTGACGACGAAGATATTATTTTTGACTATCTGAAACAATAATTGAAATGGCTGAGGCAACTTCGACTGGGGAAATCAATGCCCTTTCTGATCGACTGTCAGAGGCGCTCTCAGAAAATCAGAAAGAGCCTGTGTCTAGATTAAAAGGACTTAATTATTTCATTGCCAGTAAACATACCACATTAGCTGAATACCCAGGATTGACTTTTGAACCAAGCGTTAGCACATGGATTCAAGATGTAGAAAATAAAACAACAGGAACCAAATGGACTATGCAGGGCAGGTTTGATGTTGTAGGGGATTTTTCATATGGTGGTCCTCGCCGTATAATTGAGGGACTCATTGCTGAAGCTAAAGGTGGCTGGATTCAGTTTAAAAATGCTCTCTTAAAGCAATACTCACCCGAATAATCTCTCCTACCTGTCCACTTAGCACTGAAGCATGCTCGTCGGAATCCGGGCGAGCGACTTACTGATTATTGGTCGCGGTTAGTAGATCTAGCGAAGCGGGTTGCGGGTATTAGGCCTAACTTCAAAGAGTACGCCTTATACACCGCCACTGCTACATTCATGGAAATGTTCCCAAGTCAGTACAGGGTTACAATCAAGGCTGACGAATATGATGATCCTGCTAAGCTCGTAAATAAAGCAATCACGTGGGCGGAGCAGTGTAACTCTCCGCTAGCCGAGGACAATATTGGAAGAGAAGAGACGCGACGTGGTTGCTCATGTGATGTTAGGTCCCTCTGAAGGCAAAAGTTTTGTTAAGAAGGAGAAAGAAATAATTAGAAAGCCTTCCCCTGGACAAGAAAGTTGTGGTAGATGTGGTGAGACAGGTCATCGAGCATGCCGTTGCCGCACCCCGAGACCGATCTCGCGAGGCCAGTATAACACTATGTCAGTGGAAGAAAGACAGAAGTACAGGTGCTACCGATGTGGGAAGACGGGGCACCTAGCCATACATTGCTTTGCTAAAGTGGACAACCCAGGTCAAAGGCCGTGGTGCAATCACTGTAAGAGTAGGACTCATCGCACCGAACAATGTTTGGCACATACCAGCGAAAAAAAAAAGATCGATTAATTGCGGTGATGTACGGAACAGATCTGGTGGTAGTTATGGGAGCATGTGGTGGAATGAGAGATTGTCCCATGCTCCTGGATACCGGAGCATGTCGGTCGCTCATTAACCAAGGAACCTATGAGAATTTAGGTCAAAATAGGCCTGAGCTAAAACCGTATCAAGGACGGAGGCTAGTCTCCGCAAGTGGTGATGAGCTTCAAGTGGTAGGAGTGGTTAACCTACCTATAGGACTGGCGGGCCACACCTACGAGAGTGAATTAATAGTGGTAAGAAACTTACCATGTACCATTTCAGTGATCCTAGGTTCCAATTTTATTTTCGCTCGGAATATATGCATTACACCAGATCCGTTGTGTATAAAGATAGATGGGAAGAAGGTAGAATTACAGGCGGGAGAGGAGAACCTTCGTGTAGACGGTGCTTCATCCTTGACTGCAGTTGAAACTAGCTTATCAGATGAATCAGATGAACAGGAGTATATCTCTGGAAGTTGCATGACAAATGAGGCAATCGTGATAGAACCGTCCACGACCGGTATAATCCCGTTAGAGACTGAAATTTCTGGGTGGACCTCTGGTTTATTCTCACCTAGTCCTGGTAGTACTTTCCCCGCTATGCTGTGGCCAGGGATCGTACAAATGGTCCCGAGCGAGGCGGGAGGAAAGTCCAGAGTTTATGTTGCCTACATAAACGCCACCCCGGACCGGGTCAGTATATCTGGCAGGTACAGGGTAGGGACAATAGAGCCATTCGAGGAGGTATGGTGGGACAACCAGGAGAATGAACAAGGACAAATAACTAGTGTAACACAGGGAGAAGAGAGATTAACTAAGCTCTTTCTAAAAGTAGATGAACTGTGTCCACCAAATAGTAAAGAGAACGATGCTCTCAAACGTCTAGTGCGAAAGCATCCTCAGGTGTTTGCCTTGCCTGATGAGCCCCTGAACATTACACCCTATTTCCTCCATCACATCTGTGCTACAGAGCCGGTTGTAAACCATCGTCCATATAAGATACCGGTTAAGTATCATGAGGCTCTTAGGCAACAGCTAAGTGAGTTAAGGGAACAGAATATAATACGTCCCTCGAGGTCACCATACTGTTCACCCTTGGTCCCCATGGCCAAGAAAGATGGTGGACTGCGGATCTGTCTCGATTTCCGTCATTTGAATAAGCAGATAATATCAGATCCCTTTCCATTGCCAAACATTGCGCAAATTCTTTCTCAGTTAGGAGAAAATACTGTCTTCAGCAGTTTAGATTTGAGGCAGGGATACCATCAGATCCCTCTGGATGAAGCGTCACGACTGCTGACCGCATTTTCCTCACCAGACGGTCATTGGGAATATAATAGCCTACCGTTTAGCTTAAAAGATGCCCCTGCTGCATTCCAAAGGATCGTTAATGAAGTCCTGATAGGACTGACAGGGCGTATCAGTCATACTTACCTGGATGACATAATTGTCTATGGTAAGGATTTTGAATCACATGTGGAAAACCTTCATGAGGTCCTCTCTAGACTTAAGGGAGCCCAACTTACTCTTAAATTAGAGAAGTGTAGTTTTTTCAGAGATGAAGTATCTTACCTAGGACACGTAATTTCCATAGAAGGATTGCGGCCTCAACCGGATAAAGTCCGAGCCATAAAGGAAATCGCAGTCCCTAAAACATTAAAAGAGCTTCAATCATTCCTAGGATTGGTTAATTACTACCGTAGATTTATAAGTGGTTATGCTAAGATTGCTTTGCCTCTCACAAAGTTGACTCGTGGAAAGAAGGAAATAAAAAACAGTAAGCAAAAAATCGAGTGGAACGATGAGGCGGATCAAGCTTTTAAGAATCTTAAGGGTAAGCTTACTGATGACATTGTACTCAAATTTCCCTCTTTTGATAAACCATTCTATCTGACGACAGATGCGAGCGGTACAGCAATAGGTGGTGTACTACAACAAAAGGATGAGGACGAACACCTTAGACCGCTTACATATTTTAGCCGAGCACTAAATAAGACTGAGCTTAATTATGCTACTATTGAACAGGAAGCCCTGAGTATCGTATATGGATTACAGATGAATAGGCCTCTTGTCTTGGGATATAAAGTGATTGTGCAGACGGATCACCGACCCCTCACATGGCTTTTCAATGTAAAGGAGCCTTCAGGCAGGATAGCTAGGTGGCAGATACAGGTTGCCGAATACGATTTAGAGGTGTCCTACCTGCCAGGACACCAGAACCGAGTGGCTGATGCCTTGTCACGTCTTCGCCGAGAACAAGAAGATGATGCAGAACTTATAGCTGTTACGAGGGGCGTGACCGACATTGATACTGTCAGCTGGAATCTTGACGAACTGCGCAAGCAGCAAGATGTGCATCCAGTTTGGGAATCATTGAAGCGGTACCTTCGCGGAGAAGTCCCTCAGGCCCCCAAACTGGCTGCCCCAATAGAACAGTTCTCTCTCTGCCAGGATGGTCTGTTATATAAGACCGAATCTCAATTGTACGAGGGAAATGATGTATTACAGGTGGTTGTACCTGAACAAAGTGTGCCAGCAGCATTGCACTTGGCCCATCACCTGCCACTGTCAGGACATGGTGGGGCCAAGGTGACTATTGCGCGCGCCAAAAGATTTCCATACTGGCCAACTATGGTCAAGGATATTACTGATTTGTGTTGGCATTGCACACAGTGTATTACTTCTAAGAGGTCGGGGGACGCCCTGGCTCCACTTATGAGGTACCCAGATGTGCCGGCTCCATGGTATCAGGTCCACATGGATATTATAGGCCCGTTAAATATGTCTGAAGCAGGACATAAGTACGTTCTTACTGTAGTGGATACACTAACCAGATTCCTTGTTGCTGAGCCACTTAAAACAAAGACAGCAGAGGAGGTAGCTCGCGTGTTTGTGGAGCGAGTTGTGTGCATTCACGGGACTCCGCAGCAGTTGATCACTGATCAGGGGACGGAATTCGTGAATGCTACTTTACGCAGCATTGCGGACATGTTGAAACTAAAGCACATCACTACGACACCGTATCACCCTTCTGCGAATGGACTAGTAGAACGCGTGAATGGAACTGTCATTCAGATCCTGCGTACGATGATCGAGAGTAATGCAAACCATTGGCACAGGATGATACATTTAGCATGCACGGCTTACAGTTCAGGATACAATAGGTCGATCAGGGACTCGCCCTATTTTCTGTTATATCTGAGGGACCCTCAGGTGCCCTATCAGACAATAAATGAAACTCAACCTCATTACAATGTGGATGATGCAAGATACATGCTAGCAGCCATGGCAACCAAAGTATTTCAAAGGTGTCAGTTGTACTTGGACTGGGCTAGTAACGAAAATGAGAGGTACAGGGCTAAAAAGGCCGTAGTGAAACCAATCAAAGTAGGAGACAGAGTGTATGTACGCACGATTCCTAAACGGGGAGTTGCTAGGAAGTTACAGCCTCGCTACGCGGGACCATACAGGGTCACAGAGCGAATTAGTGATGTTGTAATTAAAGTGCGGCGTGTGAAGGATGGAGCGGTCTCCACCCTTCATGTAGATCGCGTGCGAGTAATTCCTGAATCTTGCCTCACCAGTAAAGATAATAAGAATGTATGTCGGGCGTACCCAGTACATGAATCAGATGATGGTGATGGTGAGGATGGCCTTAATGATTTTACAGCCATTCCGGTATCTAGCCACGGTGCAAGGAAATCATCAAGTGTGTCAACAAGTCAAACCTCTACGAGTAGTACCAACCCAGTTCGGCAGAGTGGGGACGAAAGTGAATGTAAAAGTAGAAACGGAGATGAAAGCGAGAGAAGAAATGACATAGAAAACGGAGCGAACAGTTGTGAGGCGAGTGGTGACGGGGAGTCCCCGAGTAAAGTGGTCGGCCCGGAGCCAGAGTATTCCTCCCCAGCTAGCCGCCTCAGCCCTGCGTCGGCTCCTAGGTACAGTTTAAGGTCACACACCACAGTAGAAGATTTACCTCTAGTTATGGACAGGCCAACAGAACACACTGACAGGAGAACAAGTAGGGAGTAAATTATACTAGTCATGTATTTTATTTTGTTCCAGGTTATGCTGCCTGCAGTCGTAGTGTCAGGAAAGACTAGGCACATTGACCCCCACGTTGAAAAACCTGCTCCAACAGGCCTCATCTATTCTCCAGTCTCCAGACTCATTTCAACAGGAAATCACTATGTGGTCCCTGTCTTATTAATACAGGATGAATTGTACCGACCTCTTATTGTGGCACGAGATCTGGTTGAGCCTGTCCAGTGGAATATAGAACACATGGACAACTCATCCACCTTTGTGTCATCATTAAGAGAGACTTTGCTTTCATTTCAACGTGAGTTTGACATTAGATTTAATGACTTAAAAAATTCTATAAACTACTTACTGTCGGATAAACCACTGTCTGGACGTCGAACTAGAGGTGCAGTTGACCTAGTTGGTGATATTGCTAATGCTTTATTTGGAACTGCTACCCAGGGTCAGGTAGACGAAATTCAAGCTAGACTGGGTCAGATTGAAGAGATGTCCAAGAAAGAGCGTCGAGTGTTAAATGTTCACTCTCAGATATTAAATACTACTATAAGAGACATGTCACACATGCATGCTGCAATTACCAAGTTGCAGCGGGCAGCTAATATTTCAAATGCAATAATTAGGCTCTTCTCCATAAAAACATTGAAGTTGGAAGGCGAAGCTCGTGTCTTTGAAGCTTTTCTTAATCTTCAGTTAGCTTTGTCGGATATCATTGCCGATCATGTGAGGATTAAGTTAGGCCTGCAAAATATGATGCAAGCTCGTCTGAGTGCGGACATCATACCAAATATGTTATTGCTGGATCTCTTAAATAATATTTCTTTAATGAGACCTGGACTGCTTTTCCCTGCTCGTCCCGAATACCTTGCGTTATATAGGGATCTTGTAAAGGTAGTACCTTGTAAGACTTCCTCTTCAGTATGCTTCTACTTATTAATACCTGTTCAGGGTGACCTGACAGACACCTTTGATGTTTTCCGGATCACTTCCTTGCCTTATAAAGTCCCTGACATAGATGTTTATGTGCAAACTGTCCCCTCTGCCAAATTCATTGCACTGAGTGAAAATTGACTACATTATATGCTTATGGACGATTTCACTCAGTGCCGCACTCATCAGCAGTTGCTGGTATGCGAGCCGCAGAGTCCAGTGTTGAGGTCAAGTACTAGCACATGTGAAAGTGCCACATTCCTCAACAAGGACTTTGCGCCTCGGCTTTTTAGGAAAAGAATTGTAAAGGACTTTGTTCCTGTGTTTATTAAGGACAATGATAAGTGGTGTTTTTCTACTAATAAGCCTATGCAATTTACTCTTAATTGTGCTATTAATGATATAAGTAAGACAATTCAGATTGTTAAAGGTATAGGACATTTGGTCCTGGGTGACGGTTGCAGTGCCCATAGTGAAACACTCACACTGCCAGCTTATGCCACCCTCACCAAGGATACAAAACTGTCTGTGTTCCCCCATACATTACATTTTAATATGTCTCTTTCTCGTGTTGAACTAGACACAATAAGAGCGATCCCCGAGATCTTCCCCCAGAATAACTCCTTCACACTCTTGTACCTAGATGAATTATTACACTTCCAGTCTAAACTCCTTCTTCTCAAACCACAACCCAAACCAACCCAGCCAGTCGCTCTTGTAGTGTATGTTTATGCTCTGTCAGGCGTTATTGCCATGTTCCTCGCTTCTTATCTAGGATATAAGTGTTGGATCAACAGGCGCTGTTGTCACTGCATAGGGCCGCCATTCGAGCGTTCCCGATCTTGGATCGACCTCTCTATCTTCTCGCTACCCGGGGATGTTCCACCCCAGAACCCTGATGTCCCTGAGGGGCACATAGCGAGAACATGGGGATAGGGGTGTCGGGCTTGCAACCATCACGTACTTGACGCCCACATGGATACCGTTGCTCATGACGTCATCTCTACCCATTACTCTCATGACCCCTTCGAACAGAGGTCTGGGCCCAGTGGGAGTAGAGGGGGAGAGGAGGAAGGTGGAGAAAGGAGGAGTGAAGAAGAAGACGGATGTGGAGCAGGGGACGACAGGACAATGGACCGTCAGCGTCAGAAGTTCCTGAAAGCAGCGTATAGAACACTCCGACGTAAGCATGGAGCTGAAGTTATAGCGCGTGCACAGCAGGAGTGGGAGCGAGCCCAGGGAGCCAGGAGACAGAGAAGGCTGGAGGGAATTACAGAAGAAAGGGAAGATGAAACACAAGAATAAATGAAGTAAGTGAGGAATGGTGGGAGAAGAAGAGTGACTAAGAGAAGGGCAAAGCACCCATATGGAGTGTGTAACCGCGCTCTTTGAGGGACCGAGGGTAGAGGTTAATGATCCTCGGGGAGCCATTATCAGTGCCCTGGTGGTGCCAGCGGGTAGGGCCAGAGGGTGTGTGTGCAGGATGGGTCGAGGATGTATTGATGACTCAATATCTGTATGGGAGTGTATAAAAGCTCTCTCATGCGAGGGGCGAGGGCAGCAGAGAGAGTTTGGCAGTCAGACAGAGTTGTCTCGTGTCCAGCTGGGACAGACTGGGGAGGACACAGCCACGACCATGGGCATCGCGGTACTGGTGAGTAGAAGTATGTGAAGAATAGTCTTGCGGGAAAGTAACGCAAGGTAAATACGTGCCGTTTAAGTAAAGCACCAGCAGTCACTACTCAGAAAAAACAGCAATAATATTTGATGCGTATGTCCCGGGTCGTGGGAGTGCTAATTAAGTAGTAAAGTTAACTTAGAGTAAGACTTGTAATATTTAAGTGAACACTTATCACTCATGAATGAGTTGTTTTAGTCTAGTGACTGAGTATATGTAACTATCGAGTTAGATATTCTTTTGTTATTAAGTCATGATTAATTGATTGAACTTCCCCTGTGTCAAGTAATCTCTCCGGTTATTAAGCTCATATTAAGCTGTGTTATTAGTATTAGGTGCTGTAAATAAGCTGTATAAAAGAAGCTGAAAATTAAAATAAAAATTGTTCTTGAGTTTTATAACCTTAGTGTGGAACTGTTATTTTTGGGAAGTCCGGGAGGGAGTCTGGGGCAGAAAGGGGTATTCAATATCTTGTTGTCCTAACCTACAGGGTTGTAGGCCCCCTCTGGGCTTGTCTCCACACTCTCTGCTGTTACTGTTACACGCTACCAACTACTAATTAGTGGCAGCCGTTCACCGTGCTTGGTGAGACTGAGTACGAAGCAGACCAAGGGTTACGAAGAGAGTGGAGGATACGACAAGGGCAAGAAGTTGTATGCAGCCTTCATGGATCTGGAGAAAGCATATGATAGGGTGGATAGACAAGACTTGTGGAAGGTATTAAGAACATATGGAGTGGATGGGAAGTTGTTGAAGGCAGTGAAGAGTATGTATGAGGGTGCTAAGGCTGCAGTGCATGTGGATGGCAAACTGAGTGAATCTTTCTATTTGAAGGTTGGATTGAAACAAGGATGTGTCATGTCTCCATGGTTGTTCAATCTGTATTTGGATGGGGTTATAAAAGAGATACAAAGTCGGGCAGTGGATGTTGGAGCGGCCCTAGTGAGAGAGGACAGTGTTTGGAAACTCCCTGTACTGTTGTTTGCAGATGATACTGTGTTGTTGAGCGAAGACGAAGGGGAGCTGCTAGGCTTGATAGATGAGTCTGGGAGAATGTGTAAGAAACGGAATCTAAAGGTGAATGTAGGGAAGAGTAAAGTGATGGTCTTCGAGAGAAGTGAAGCCAGTGAATGTACAGTGAGATTGCATGGGAAGGAGATGGAGAATGTGAGTGAATATAAGTACTTGGGCAGTGTGATGAGTAAGGATGGAAGTCTGGAGGGTGAAGTGCTCGAAACGATGCAGCAGGGAAGGAAGGTTGCTGGTTCGTTGAAAGCAGTGATAAGAAACAGGGAGGTGAGCATGGAAGTGAAAAAGTTGTTACATGACAGTATTGTGATACCAACTCTGACATATGGAAGCGAAGCTTGGACCCTGTTGGAAGGACAGAAGTCAAGAGTGAGAGCAGTGGAAATGAGTTATTTGAGAGGAGCATGTGGAGTCACATGGAGAGACAGACTAACAAATGAGGAAGTGAAGGAGCGTTGTGGTGTGGTTGAGGATGTGATGGGAAGCGTTAGGAGAAACACGTTAAGGTGGTTTGGGCATGTGGAGAGGATGGAGAGTGAAAGGCTGACGAGGAGAGTGTATGTGAGTGAGGTGGAGGGGGCGAGAGTCAGGGGGAGGCCGAAGATGAGATGGAGTGGAGAGGTATATGAGAAAAGGTGTGAGTTGGGAGCGTGGTAGTGAAATGGCAGGGGACAGAGTGGCATGGAAGCGATTTGTTTGTGGCCACCCAGTGCGGGATTAAGGCGTCTGGCAATAGCTAGATAGATAGATAGACCAGATGTCAGACATGGTTAGTTATCTACAGAATGTGAATGAGAAAAGCAACAACGTAACTCTAATGGGTGATTTTAATATTAAAGAGGTGAACTGGGAGGAATGGGACTCAGGAGGCAGTGAACATCTGTGGGGGACTATATTGTTAAATATAGTACTGAATAATGGAATGACCCAGTGAGTCAAATAACAGACACGATTCCAAGGTGATGACACACCAGTATGAGTAGATTTAAAGCTAACCAAAGAACCTGACGTAATTGAATTGTTTCAATATCTGTGTCCTATAGGAAAAAATGATCGAGTGGTCACTGTGTTCCAGATGATAATAGGGAACATGGTGCCAAGAGATGAGCTTTATAGGCAGGGAAGATACAACTTTGGGAATGCAAACTTTACAGGATTGAGAAAATTTTTTGAAAATGCAGATTGGAGAAAATTCAGAGAAACAAGAGAGAGATACAGAAGAAGTGGGATATCTTTCTAGACCTCTATAATTCGGGATTTGAAAAATATGTGCCAAGAGTAAGTGGGAAACAAAACAGGAAAAAGGAGTGGTTTAACAGAAGGTGTATAACAGCAAAAAAAAAAAGAAAGGGTCATGGCATGAAACAACTGGAGAAAGAGAAGGTAATAACAGAATAAAGGAAGAATATAGAAGAATTAGAAATGAATATATAACAATACGTAGAGAGGAAGAAAGGAAATTTGAAAAAGATATAATTGACAAATGTAAGGAAGAATCCAAATTGTTTTATGCACTGTCAATGGCAAACTGAAACAAAAGGAAGGAATCACCAAAATGAAAGTAGAAAGAGAGGTCTATAAAGATGCAGCAATGCAAGCTGAAAAAATGAACAAATGCTTCGAATCGGTTTTTACTAAAGAAAGGGATTTTGTAGACGGGGAGGTATTGACCAGAAATGTAGCGATAAAAGATATAAAAGTGGAAGTGCAGGAAGTGTATAAATATATGGAAACTCAAGATGTAAGGAAAGCCCTAGGACCAGATGGAATCTCTAACTGGGTACTGAAAGAATGCAGAGAACAACAGGCAGATAGGATTCACAGTTTAATTGTGTGTTCTCCGGAAGAGGGGAAAGTGCCTCGGGAATGGAAGAGGGCAAATGTGGTACCAAGTTACAAGGGAGGAAACAAAAAAGAAACCCTGAGTTATACACCAGTGTCCCTGACCAGCATGGTCACAAAATTATGGAAGAGAATCCTGAAAGACAGATGGAGAAATTATCTGGAGGAGATGAACATTTTGGCTGAAAGTCAGTTTTGATTCAAAAATGGAAGGTCATGTGTTTCCAACTTGTTGAGCTTCTACTCGAGAGCTATTGAGATGCTACAGGAGAGAGATGGTTGGGTGGATTGTGTGTATTTAGTTTTGGAGAAGGCCTTCAACAATGTGCTCCATAAGCAACTATTGTGGAAATTGGAGTACATATATAGAAGGATTGAAGGAAAACCTCCGGGAGTGTATCACAGACTTTTTGAGAGAGAGACAAATGAGGACAGTAATAAAGGACAGGATGTCTGGATGGAGGGAAGTAACAAGTGGAGTCCCATAGGGCTTGGTGTTGGCGCGAGTAATGTTCCCGATTCACATAAATGCTATGGTAGATGGAATGAACAGTTATGAAAATCTGTTTCCTGATGATGCAAAGATCTTGAGGAAAGTAGAAGTTGAGGAAGACTGTAAAATGCTGCAGGAGGATCTGGATAGGATACATGATTGGAGCCAGATGTGGGAAATGAAAGTCAATGCAAAAAAATGCAAAATATTGTATTGAAAATTGGAGAAAGTACCGCAAGGCCATCACTGAATTACTTGATGGGTAATGAACCAATCACAAAAGCGAGAGAAGAGAAAGATTTAGGAGTGCTGTTCCAGGAGAGTATCTCACCTGAAAAGCACATTAACAAGACAGTTAGAGACGTATAAACTCTTGACCAACATAACAGTAGCATTTCATTACATGGATGAGGAGATAATGAAAAAATTGATAGTGGCCATGATCTGCCCCAGGTTAGAATATGCAGCAGTAGTGTTGTCCCCAAACAAAATGAAAGATATAAACAAGATTGAGAGAATGCAAAGAACAGCAACCAAGATGGTCTCCAGCCTGGCAAATGTGTCATACAGAGAGAGGCTGGAAAAGCTGGACTTGCCTTCCTTAGAGAAAAGGAGAGAGAGGGGTGACATGATTGCAGTGTTCAGGGCTATGATAGGAGTAGATAAAATTGACAGAGAAGATCTGTTTGTATGGGACACAAGAGGACTTGGAATGAAACTGAAGAAGCCAAGCTGCTTGAGGGATATCAAGAAATATTGTTTTCCTTATAGATATATAGACCTGTTTAACGGCCTGGACAATGAGGTGCTACAAGCAAAAAACATTCATGTGTTTAAAACTAGACTAGACAAATGCAGACACGGAGACAGGACAACACGAGCTTAGCTCAATTCCTGTATGCTACAAATATGTAAATATAAACACACACACACACACACAAATAAAGGAGTTAGTAAAGGAAGCAAAGATAAAAAACGAACAGCGAACGGAGGAAGAGAAGACAGAGTTCTATTGGAGAGTTATGGACCAGAAATTGAGAAAGTGGTACCGATGGAGGGAAGGAGAGAAGAGAGTATAAAAAACGATGAAAAAAGTTTGAAAGTGGCGTACACAAACATTGATGGACTAATATCGGCAAGGTTAGAAATCAATGATTTTTTGAGGGTACACGAACCTGATGTTATGTGCTTTGTAGAGACTAAATTGAAAGAAGATATTGATATTCATATGAGAGATGGGAGATACAAATTATGGAGAAGAGACAGAAAAGAAAAAACGGGAGGAGGAGTGATGATAGCAGTGAAGGACAATATAAATGTAGATACAGTGGAAATGGCAGAGGGCAGGGCCGAAGCAATAAATATGAAATTAGAAACTAGGGAGAATGGTAAGAGAGATATGGCAGTGGTAGATGTTCCCCTTAAGACGAGAGCATGGAATGACGATGAATACCAGAAGATGTTGTCAGACATGGTTAGTTATCTACAGAAAGTGATCGAGAAAAGCAACAATATAATCCTAATGGGTGACTTTAATTGTAAAAAGGTGAACTGGGAGGAATGGGACTCAGGAGGCAGCAAAGATTTGTGGGGTACTAAATTGTTAAATGTGGCAATGAATAATGTAATGACGCAGTGGGTCAAAGAAGAGACACGATTCCGAGGTGATGACACACTAGCAAGATTAGATTTGCTACTATGCAAAGAACCTGATGTAATTGAATCTTTAAATTATCTGTGTCCTATAGGAAAAAGTGATCATGTGGTCATTGAGTTCCAGATGATAACAGGGAACGTGGTGCCAAGAGATGAGATTTATAGGCAAGATACAACTTTGGGAAAACAAACTTTGCAAAGTTGAGAAAAATTTTTGAAAATGCAAACTGGAGAAAATTCAGAGAAACGAGAGAGATACAGAGGAAGTGGGATATCTTCTTAGACCTCTACAATTTGAGAGTGGAAAAATATGTGCCAAGAGCAAGTGGGAAAGAAAACAGGAAAAAGGAGTGGTTTAATAGAAGGTGTATGATAGTGAAAAAAGAGAGGGACATGGCATGGAACAAATGGAGAGAGGTAATAACAGAGCAAAGGAAGAATATAAAAGAGCTAGAAATGAATATACAAGAATACGTAGAGAGGAAGCAAGGAACTTTGAAAAGGGTATAATTGACAAACGTAAGGATGACCCCAAATTGTTTTATAGATTTGTTAATGGCAAACTGAAGCAAAGGGAAGGAATCACCAAACTGAAAGTAGAAGGAGAGGTCTACAAGGATGCAGTAATGCAAGCTGAAATAATGAACAAATGTTTCCAATTGGTTTTCACTAAAGAAAGGGAGTTTGTGGAGGGAGAGGGAGTGATTAGAAATGTAGTGATAAAAGATATAAAAGTGGAAGTGCAGGAAGTGTATAAATTACTAGGAACTCAAGATGTAAGGAAAGCCCCAGGACCGGATGGAATCTCTAATTGGGTACTGAAGGAATGCAGAGAACAACTGGCGGATAAGATTCACAATTTAATTGTGTGTTCGCTGGGAGAAGGGAAAGTGCCTCGAGAATGGAAGAGGGCAAATGTGGTACCAATCTATAGGGGAGAAAACAAGGAAGAACCCCTGAATTATAGACCAGTGTCACTAACCAGCATGGCTGCGTAATTGTGTGAGAGAATCCTGAAAGATAGATGGATAAAATATCTGGAAGAGATGAATATTTTGACTGAAAGTCAGTTTGGCTTCAGAAGTGGAAGGTCATGTGTTTCCAGCTTGTTGAGCTTTTACTCAAGGGCGATTGACGTGCTACAGGAGAGAAACGGTTGGGTGGATTGTGTGTACTTAGATCTGGAGAAGGCCTTCGACAAGGTACCCCACAAGAGACCAATATAAAAATTAGAGCATATCGGAGGACTGAAGGGAAGCCTCCTGGAATGGATGCGGGACTTTTTGAGTGACAGACAAATGAAGACAGTAGTAAAGGACAGGACATCTAGATGGAGGGAAGTAACAAGTGGTGTCCCACAGGGCTCGGTGTTGGCACCAGTAATGTTCCTGATTTATGTAAATGATATGGTAGATGGAGTGAACAGTTACGCAAGCCTGTTTGCTGATGATGCAAAGACCTTGAGAAAGGTAGAGGTTGAAGAGGACTGTAAAATGCTACAGGAGGATCTGGATAGGATACATGATTCGAGCCGGATGTGGGAAATGAAATTCAGTGCAAAAAAATGTAAAATATTGGAAATGGGTAAAAGTACCAAGAGGCCATCACTGAATTATTTGATGGGTAATGAACCAATTAGAAAAGCGAGAGAAGAGAAAGATTTGGGAGTGCTGGTCCAGGATAGTTTGTCACCTGAAAAGCACATAAATAAGATAGTTAGAGAGGCATATAAACTCTTGACCAATATAAGAGTGGCATTTCATTACATGGATGAGGAGATGATGAAAAAATTGATAGTGGCCATGATCCGCCCCAGGCTAGAATATGAAGCAGTAGTGTGGTCCCCACTCAAAAAGAAAGATATAACCAAGATTGAGAGAATACAAAGAACAGCAACCAAGGTGGTCCCCAGTCTGACAGATTTGTCGTACAGAGAGACTGGAAAGGCTGGATTTGCCTTCCTTAGAGGAAAGGAGAGAGAGGGCCGACATGATTGCAGTGTTCAGGACCATGATAGGAGTAGATAAAATTAACAGAGAAAATCTATTTGTGTGGGATGAGAGGGTAACAAGAGTACACGGTATGAAACTAAAGAAGCCAAGCAGCTTCAAGGACATCAAGAAAAATAGCTTTCCTTATAGATGCACAGACCTGTGGAAAAGCCTGGACAAAGAGATCGTCCAGTATAAAAACTTAAACGAGTTTAAGGCAAAATTTGACTTATTGAGAAATAGAGACGGGACCCTACGAGCGTAGCTCATTTCCTGTATATCACAATTAGGTAAATACACACGAGTAGCCAGAGCGATCAGACGTGTCTCAACCACCTCTCAACGAACTCTCCAAACCTTAACTAGTATTCAGGGATTATGTTTGTCCTGTCTCCTTCAGTATTCTCTAAAGTTCAAAGTATTGTAATTTAATATAGTCTACCAAAAATGTCAGTGAGTATACATAAATGTTTATATGAATCTGGTAACAGCTGTTTAGTATTGTAACCAACCTCAAACATGGCCGACAATGTAAACACTGAGGGATGAAAAATTTCATGATCTGACAGCGTAACAAGTGTTATGGATTTAGTCAAAACGTCGATTATGAGAATTAGTCCACTAGAAAAGAAAGTAGAGGATCTAGCATCAAGAAACATGCCAGAAAATACGTAAAGTACTATACAGAGTTTGATACAGGCCAATGAGACAGTGAACCAAGAGACTGAGAAATTGAAACGAGAAAATATTGAATTAACGAGAAAACTAGAAGAAAGTAGTAACAAAACAGAGAAGGTGAGTAGTGTGTTAGATGAGCAAAAGGCAAAGTGGGCATATGTGGAAGAAGAACAGAAAGAAGTGGTCAGCTTAAGGGATATCATTCAGGAAGAAAGGGAAATGAATAAGAAAAAAATGGAAGAAAATTTAGTGAAAATATTGAAGAAAAAAGAGAAAATAGCGAGAGAAACTATAGAAGGAAACAGATGTGTGATAATACTGTACTTGGAAACAGGGAGGAGGAAAAAAAGGTTAGGTTGGTGAGACTTGAGAGAGACATGAATCAGGTAAGAAAAATATTGGGGAAGGTCGATCCCAAAGAAAACAAGTGGGAAAAAGAAACTGAGGAAGTAAGGAGGACAGGGCCATATATGGAAGGGGAACCAAGTCCAATGTGAGTTAAGCTGTCATCAGAAAGTGTAGTAAATGATATTCTCAAGGTGACCTGGAAACTAAGTAAAGA
Source organism: Birgus latro (assembly GCA_018397915.1). Lineage (NCBI taxonomy): Eukaryota > Metazoa > Arthropoda > Malacostraca > Decapoda > Coenobitidae > Birgus > Birgus latro. Next base: position 489 of record JAGKTI010019392.1, on the reverse strand, counting down.
GGCAGGGATGGAAAATATTATACAATACAGTAGTAAGAAAAGATTTGAAAGAAGAGAGAGAAGTTTTAAAATCTTTGAAGGAACAAGGAAAAAAATGACAGGAGGACAGAGGAGGAATGTAAAACTTTTTTTTGGAGAGTGATGGATATGAAAGTAAGGAAGTGGTATGTATTTACCTAAATGTGATATACAGGAAACGAGCTACACTCATGGGGTCTCGTCTCTTTTTCTCAGTAAGTCAAACTTTGCTTTAAAACCCCCCTGGGGGTAGGGGGTTTTTCAAGAATTCTCCCCCAGTATCCCTGCTTGTCGTAAGAGGCGACTTAAAGGGTTGGTGGTGGGTTAGTGCCCCACCCCGTAAAAACAACTAACTAAAAATACGAACAGGAAGCCTCGGACCAGGACTGACCAAAAGTTGACGACAAAGGAACTGACAAAGGACGAGATAAAGATTGTGACCTGGAATGTGAGGGGTATGAATGATGAGGT
>JAGKTI010019390.1:3876-17018 GCA_018397915.1 Birgus latro | reverse complement strand
CATACACACACACACACACACACACACACACACACACACACACCATAAATATGCCAAGATCAACCAGATAATTCCCATGAAGACTCCCAGCCAGCGTTCAAGTGTGCCCTCAAAGGCCAGATATCTCTCTCATCCCTTTGGCAGCAGGGAGTGGCGGTGGTTCCACGAGTTACCTTTCATGTCACTTGTGAAAGGTGCGCTATCTTCCCTGAGCGATCGTGTGTTTTCCGACGACTGGGTTATCATTTGCAAAGCTGCGACGTGTGTGTACTTACTGTAATAATCTTACGTGGCTATCAAATACTGTATAACTAGTAAACATTGGCGAGGGGATGTAAACAACCGCTCCGGCTGGAAATAAATCAAGGCATTCACAACGAGAGCAGGGCATGTAATTTTTACCTGCCTCGTAAGACTCCAGGTGTATCAGATCGGTTCGTGCTTGCCTTCTTGTTATTGTTGTTGTTGTTATTTTTAACCACTTGAGTGCGGTAACATTTTTTCCTCTATATTTCTGTTATTACCAGACATGGTTATTAGTTTAGAGGCAGTGTAGGGGTCTATGGAGACTCTCAAAATCTAAACAAAATCGTCTGAAGAGTGTGAAGGTAAAATAAAAAAAATACATCCTATGATTCAAGGGGCTGTTCATCTGACAAGAATTTAAATCACAGCTCTTTTATTTTTGCCCCCTCCGCCACATGATAATCAGTTGAGGAATGGCTTCTCGTTTTCTGAGGGTTATGAAAAAACTCTGATTTATACCTACCTTCACGCTCATAATACTCGGTCTTCAGTGCCTTTCTTAACATGGAGCCGTACCCCTGTTCTACCTTTTCTGTTCCTCTCACCAAAATTCTAAGTCAGCTCTTTAACTAACGGTCATATTCTAAGCAGCATTGTTCGTAGCATCTCTTCCATAACAAAATATTCTCTATATTGCACTTTCCTCCTCCTGTAAATTACTAGTTGTTTGTGGTCTAGATCGTATAAGAGAATTGTCTTGAAGTATAATAAGCGGAGTAAATCGCTTAAGATAGTGTTAAAAAATTTTCAAAGCCACTTAGAATATGGCCCCTAAGCATTCACACAGACAACACTGCCTCGCACAGTACACCCATTTCACAGAGTAGTATCTCCAACCTCCCCACCAAATTTTCTCCAACTCCGTTCCACTCCTTTTTGCCCTCCCCATCTACTTCGTAGTCCTCCAATCACTCAAAGGGAAAATTTTGACTTACAACTTACCGGCTGACCTACAGCGCCTGTTATCACTAGGTATACCCTTCCTACAATGCACCATCACCCATCATCATCCCAATCCATGGCGTCTACTCTTTACTGGCCATCTCGACAATTTGTGTTCCGGTATGCTGGATATCATTAAAATATTACTTAATTCTAATGCAGTTTATTATTAATAGGCTGAAGTTTGGTAGAAAGACTTGAATAGATTTGTGTTGACATCAAGGGATCGGATGAACTTGAAGGAACCAGAAAAAAAAAATAGACAGTCGATCATCACCGAAAATCCTTGCATTGACTGGGCAGACATTAGGCACACACCATTTTAAGTAAAGCTGCGCTTAAATGAATGCGAAGGACCTGTTGGAATCTTAATGGTCTGAACTGACCTTAATGGACCTAAATGAATCTGGATGGACCTTACCTGAACTGAAAAATACCATAAACTGCTTATCAATGGCCTAACAAAGCCTAAATGGAGGTGACATGCCTAATAAGACCTGAAGTTGCCCTGATTGAAAAGAATGGAGTTAACCTGTTGTGAATGGTCATTATTAATCCAAAATTGCTGTCAACGAGCCTGAACTGATCGAACTGAGTCGGGCTGGATGTGAAGGGCCGAAAGGAACACTAATTTGTGTGAATGGGCCTTATTAATCCTGAACGAGCTTTAAGTGGCCTTTGTTTAAAGTTGACTTAAGACCTGAAATAACAAAGATGAACACTGATTGCTGTTATCTGGCCTGAACATAGCAAATATGACCTACATGAACAGACATAACAGTAAATGAAGTGGCTTGAGTTACTAAGCGGACTAATTTGTTCTTAATCCTTTGAACTCTGTGACGTCATTTGTAGTTTCTTCTTGGTACCTTTAGATGATTTTACTCAACATGGGAAAACCGTCTCGTTGTGAAGACATTAAAGTGGCCAATATATGCTCATCAGTTTCAGAAAATATTCCATAAGGTGAATTAAACATTTTGGAGATCGCATGACTAAGGTGAGAAAGATGTCCTCGTAGTGAATTAGTTAAGTTGGTCACAAAGCAAAATTTCGATGGTACTAGTGGTTATCAAACTTTCTTCTTATGCCAAATAAAGTTATGCCGACAAGACGCAGGTATGCGTTCGATGGAACAAGTTGCTACTACTGAGGCACCACTGACTCAGTTAAATAAAATCGTTAGACTTTGGGTGGAGCAGAAGGCTAGAGTAGTATCGATATGAGAAGATTAACACCCCCAAGCTCACCCAGTAAAATAGTCCGGCGTAACCTGGAATAGGATATTTTGTTGGTCCTAACATGATAAGATTTATGTGATATAAGCACCACCAGACTCCTAACTTTGCCAAAAGAAAATACTAGAGTTGTCCTGACCATAAAAGGGTTATTGTCACAAATAAGCCGAAACCCAAAGGAATGTCATTCTTTCCGTTATCATAATTTTTCGCACTTGCTGGCGGCCAGGATGGTGTGAGAGTGAATGCAGTTAGGCAAATCAAGACGAGGCGCACGTCAGGGACATCCCACAATCTCCTCGTGTGAGTTTTGTATGTGGAAACTTGATNCAATGTGAGAGCCAGGCAGTGGATGATGGTGGTGGGAGACGTGGGGAGAAGTGTGTGTGTGTGTGTGTGAGAGAGAGAGAGAGAGAGAGAGAGAGAGAGAGAGAGAGGTGGTGATGAAAGAGCAAAGTGAAAGGTGTGAGTATGGAGGGTAGGGAGATCTCACGTCATGGTGGCTTGGGTGAATTTGCGTTGAAACTTGACGCAATGTGAGAGCGGCTCAGGGAGGTCGTGGTAGTGGGGGAAGGGAGTGTGTTTGTGGGAGAGGCGATGGTGATGGTGGTGGTGTTAGTGATAGTGGCGATGGTGATGGTGATGGTGTGTGAGTATGTGTAAGGGAAAGAGGTGGTGGTTGTGAATGGGGTGGGATTCTTTGTGGAAACTTTCGATTTAGTGAGAGAGAGGAAGAGGGAGGATGTGATGGTGGTGGGGGAGCGTGTGGGGGTGAAGGTGGTGGTGGTGATGGTGGGGATGAAAATGTGGGGATGGAAGGAGAGTGTGAGGGAGGGAAATATATGTCGGAGAGATTTTATCGAGGCAGGGGGAGTGATCGCTGTGGAAAATAAGTGTGTGTGGGGGGCAGGAAGAGGAGGGTGAGAGAAAATAGTGATAGAAGGGGAAGGAGGTGAGAGGAGTTGGTTAAGTGTGTGCGAGAGGGGAGGAGGCGGTGTGTAGGGGGAGTGAGGAAAGGTGGTGATGGAATGGAGAAGGGGGGGAAAGTGATGGTGGTGGTGTGACTGGGAGTGGAGAATTGTGGCAGAAGTCTGGGCAAGTGAGGGAGGTGGTGGAGGTGGATGGGGGAGGTAGTGGTGGTGTGGGGGAGAATGTGGGGGAAATGGGAGGGGATGGTGGTGTGGCGGAGTGGGAGAGGGCTGGTTTTTATTTTCCCCTTGTTGCCCCCTCCCCTCGTCCTTGTTTTCCTCTCCTTTTTCTCTCGGTTGCCTTCCCTCTACCTCTGTTCCTTTTGTTATCACACTGTCCCATTTGCTTTGCTTTTTTCTTCATATTCCTGTTTACATTAATTTTTCTTTTCTCCCTACACCTTCTCTCTTTCTCATTCTATCTGTTTTTACTATTTTCCTACTCGTTTTCCTCTTAGGTGCCTGCCTTGCTTTCTCCTGTTCTCTCTTTCTGTCTGTCTGTCTGTCTGTCTGTCTTTGCTATCTTTACTGTGTTAGCTTCTTTTACTCGCCATTCCCTCTCTCTTCATCTCCTTTCACTCATCTTCTCATTCTCCTACTCCTCCTACGGCTCCTGCTCCTGCTCTTGCTTTTTTCTTTTTCTTTAAGGCTTTGTTATCTTCCCTTTCATCTCATCTTCCATTGCTCACCATTTCCTTCTATTTCTTTTAATTTCCTGCATTCTATCCTCATTTACTGTTTTCTCTCTCCTTTTGCTCCTTCCTCATAGTCTCTTCTTCCATCAACCATTCCCTCCTCTTCTTTCTCCTTCCCCTCCCTCTTCTCCTTTTTCTCCTCTTTCTCGTCCTCCTTCGCTCTTTCCTCTCCCCTTTTTTCTTTCCCAGCACCCTGTTTCCTTACCACACTGTTTTCCCCATCCTTATTTTCCTTTCTCTCTCCCTCTGTTACCTGTTTCTAGCCATATTCCTCGATTCACCATTCCTTTTCTGTCTTCTTCCTATACTTAATACTTCCCTATCTTTTCTTCTCTTTTCTCTCCCTGTGGATTCCTCTCCTGATCATGTCTGTATTACCTCGGCATTCTCTTTTGCTCTTTATCTTCTTCCTCCTCTTCCTCATCCTCCCGCTCCCTCTCCCCCTTCCCCTTCCCCTCCCCCTCCATATCCCCTTTTCCTCTTCGTTTTCCTGTATATTCCTCATCCTCTATTTTCTTACCACTCCCTTCTCCTGTTCATTATTTCCCTGCCCTCCATCCTGCTTATTTTCTCTTCTCCTTCCCTCTGTTACCTTCTCCTATTAAAATTCCTTCGTCCACAATTCTCATTTCCTCTTTTTCGCCTCTTTGCTCTCCCTGTTGCTTTCTCTCCTTATCTTCTCTTTCCTCTTCTTACCATTCCCTTTTCTTCCTCGTCCTTTTCCTCCTCTTTCATCATCGTCATCGTCTTCCTCATCGTAATCTTCCCCCTCCTCCTTTTATTCCTTCTTCTTTCCCCTGTTTCATTCCTCTCCTTGCCCTCTCTGTTTTCCCGTCATTCCCTCTTATCCTCCTGCGGCAAAAAAAGCAAAAAGTCCTAATGCTACGAAAAAGCTAACACACCTTCTTCCTCTCCTGACCAGCACACCCTCTGCAGTTATCATGAACTCTGGGGGCAAGACTCAGGGAGGCTTTTATTAGCTGCACAAATAGAAAATACGCTCTGGTTATTCTTCTGGCTTTTGAGGTGTGGATTTTATTAGCTCCAGAAAAAACCTATACACTTGGCTCAATTTTCAGTCTTTCAGGTTGTCAGTTATTATCGCTGCACAGAAAATAGGAACAGGGACAATTTAACCTTTATATGCTGCACAAGTGGGAAATAAACCCAGTCTATTTTAATTTTCTTTCGGCTCGTAGTATTTATTATCCATACAAATGTTTAATACAGTACATTCATTGCATTCTTCACTCTCTGAATTTGTGGATTTTTTAAGCTGCACAAATATATATTAAAAAATATTCTCTCAGTTTGGTTTTTGTTTTCTGCACCAGTAGGTATTATATCTTGCTTTTTTCTTGTTTTTAAGCCGAATTTTTCATCAGTTGCAGAAATAGCAAATGTGTTCGGTGTCTGAATTTCATTTTATTCTGCTTAGTGGAAAAACCTCTTAGTGGAGAGATTAGAAAGTCTCTTAACCTCTTCAGTACAATGATATTTTGTTTCTTGACATTCATCATGCTGCCAAACGATAATACCCTGCCAAAGAAGGACCTGTCTTAGTGAACAGGTCAGCGGCTTTAATACAACGGCGTCTTTCCTGTATTATCTTTGTCCCACCAGACATGTTTATTCAGCTTTAAAGCGAAGGTGGAGGGGACAGATATAGCCTTCATTAAGGGCTTCTCTAAAGAGATTTCCCTCGAGGCGAATAAAATCGTCTAGCGGATCTGGGGTAGAATTTAAAAAAATGTCTCCTTAAAGATAATATTACTGACTTCAACACGATGATATACTTTTGTAGTATATTCTTACTTCTGCGAGACAATTTCATCCAGTATATGAAAGCCCATGGTGGTCATAGGGTTAATGAAGATGGTATGCAGCTCCTGCAGTTCAGAATATTTCTCCTAACGTGAGGAAAATTATCAGGGGATACCAAGATTAAAATTAGAAGTATATGATGGGATTAAAAGGATTATGAATAAAATCGTCAAACAGTAGGAAAACTAAGCTGCCAAGGCATCATTGTAGGGAAGGACACAAGAGATAAACTGAAACGTAAAGAGAAACATTGATTTAACCCACCCAAAGCCCGAGTGAACGCCGCAGTGCAGTTGTTTGTCGAGTTAAAAAGTTCACTACCACTTACAGTTTTGTCTCCAACCCCCCTTCCTCACAGCCGCCTCTTTCCCTCCGTCTCTGCTTCTTCATTAGTACCCTTCCCCCCTCCTTTCTCTCCTTACCTCTCGCCTTCTCTTCCCCTCTCCATCTCGGGGACGGGGGAAAGGAGGCGATGGTGAAGTAGTACCATGTCCATCGCCCAACTTAAGGACTCCGATTTCGATTTTCAGGTAAGTCAGACTGTTTGGCTAAATTTGTTTTCCCCTTGTCCCTTCCCTGCTCTTCTCGCTTTACAATTGGGGACTTGGATCTAAATTCGATGGTTCTTTGTCGTATTCAAGAAGAGGATCAAGCCTTAGCAAAGATCGTCTGCGTTAATGACCTTCCTGTATTTGTTACGCGTTAATCATAAGTTTTTGTCCTATTTCTCCCTGACTCGCAACCTCTACACCCCCCCTCTCATTTCCCTACATACCTCCCTTTCGGCCCCGTCTTACCTCCTCTCTTCCTTTCCTCCTTATTTCGGCCCTCTCTTCCTTCCTTACCTCCTTTTCCCCTTTCCTCCTTGCGTCCTCCCATCACTTGTCTCCTGCGCCATTTCCCTCCTAATCTTTCCCCCTACTTTCTCCCTTACTTTGTTACTTTCCTCATTTTCCTCCCTTCTCAACCATCTCCCTTCTCCAAAATCATTCTTCATCCTCCCCATTTCCCCTTCTCCGTTTCCTGTTCCTAACCTCCATCAATCTTGCATCCCTCCTGTTCTCAGCTTCCATCTTTCTCCACCCCTCCCTCCTCCAAATCCATGTCCATCAATCCCTTTCCTCTTTTTTCAACATCTATCCCTCACCCATCCCCTGTGCTCCTCTCCATCATCCCCCTTTGTCTTCAGCTTTCACTTTTACACCATCTTTTTTTCTCCAGACTCTTATCTTTACTCCATCTTCTCTTTTCTCACTTTTCTTATCTCCCATCCTTATCCTACCAATCTCCTCCTCCTCTCTCTCTCTCTTTCTCTCCCCTCATCTCAGCTACCTTCCCCTCTTTATGTGATTATGGGTTTAGTGGGGAGGAACAAGGATAGAAAAGGCCAAAAGAAAGATATCTCCAGAGTATAGCCGTCATGTAGGAAGGGATGACGTTAGGGAAGGAAGGCACAGTAGGAGAAATGGAAGAGAGTGGCACAGTGTAGGACAGGAAGAAGGAAGATGGATTTTACAGTACAAGTGATGGAGAAGGAAGATAATGAACAGTACAGAAAGGAAAAAAGGATAAAGAATGTTATGCTTGTGGGTGGGGAGTTAGTGGTAATGAGTGTAGGTATATGATGCCTGAAGAGAGGATGAAATGGGAAAGAGGCAGAGTAGGTAAAAAGAATATATAATGATGGTGAAAATATAGTTGTATGGTGTGGGAAGGAGAGGAAAAAAGAATGGAAAGACATAGAACGTGAAATAATATTGTGGTAAAGAGAATATAGGTGTATGGTGTGGAAAAGAGAGGATGAAAGAGCAGAGACAGAGTAGGTGAAGAGAAATACAGAGGTACAGTAAAAGTACAGGTGAATGGTGTAGGCTATTTCCTCCACCTCCCCTCGCCTGCCGCTGTCTCATCCCATCGCTTCCCCAGTGATGAAGTATAAAAGCCCTGTGAAACCTGCCAAGTGACGACCTCCTCCCCTCCCTTCCCTGTGGTGTTATGGGAGATCAGCTCACAGTTCGTCAGAAGATTTGATGGAGCGGGAAGTCGCTGGAACACTTTACTCCGATGACTCTGTGTGTGTGTGTGTGTGTGTGTGTGTGTGTTTCCTCTGGTTTTTAATACTAATATCGTCTGGCGTTAGCTGATGTGAAATGCAATATAGGTAATTTGCCACCAGCTGGTTAATATTCAATTTTTTTTTATTATTATTATTCTTGGAAGTATGGACAGAAATGTTTCATGCAGGTGCTTGGATCGCATGTCACATATTTTTCATTCCAGTTTTAATTGATTTACTTATATATTAATGCGAAGTATTTTGTATGAACTCTACTTTGCGTTTATAGTAGTGGGAGCATAAGTATAAATCACTTTAAACTCTTTGGCTTTAAACCTCCTCTTAGCGAAGTAAACTAATGTGTAATTAAGTAGGACTAATACCCAATGGAATAAAGTTGAATAAGTACTCCATTGTGTACACGGAAGTGAAATACCCGTATCCCTTTGGCTGCTAAATACCAACCTTGTATGTTATTCCAGCCGACTTCAACAGATTTTGTTCAGAAAAAGAAACACCGACCAAAGCAGGATAACATAAACTTCAAGTAACATATTACCGGAGGCTTAAGATTTTCTAAAGGCAACTAATTGCAAACGATTTTATTCAACTCACAGACAACCAACACAGCCACAGAAAACCCCTTTAGCCTGAATGTCCTTTTGGTTATATTCTATCTTTTATCTGACAATTATTTTCAGTTTAAGAGAGTGCTCATGTTATATATAACTACTTCAGTTCAAGGGATCTGTCATGGGTTATATAAAATAGTCTATTGACAGCAACAATAAAACTTAGACGTCCTCGTAATGAAGGTGTTGAATATAAAAGTTCTTAACTATTTCCCCTCATGCAGTCCTAACAACCGTCAGGAATCAACAGCCATAGAGCACCTACCAACGTGCCCAGCATTCATGACCTTAACATCATCAGGATTTTGTACTTACAAGAGCTCCACGATACTGCTCCTTAATTTAGTACTAAAAGAATCCTAGTAAGTTCTCTTCAGACACTCCAAATCACTAGGCACCAACTCCCAGAGCAGACCGAACAACTATATAAGTGCTCATAGGCAGTCCAAACATAATTACTCAAAGCTTCACTTCACCGGCCAGCCTATGTAGTTATAAATTTTCTTGGCAGTTTCCTCGAGATATTCCAGACCGTTAGGCGCGAAATTAAAAACAACTCTCAAGACAAATGAGTTCAAATTTCGCCTCTATTTCATTCAAGCTTTCAAACTAACAGAGACCACCTGTTATCTCTGTCAGCACTCATAGCCCCCATTAACAGTCTCAGTGGAAACTTTACTGTAATACCTGTCTCTGTATTCATAAAAATTCCAAATCACTTCCCTTCAGACATTCCCTCCCATACCCTTTCACCTCAGTTGATGGCCAAGCTTAGTCTGACTGGAGGGTCGATTTGACTGGTAACTAACGACACCCAACCCGATAACTAACGCTCAGGAAATACCATGCAACCACGACTTAGTAATGAGGTTATGGAAATGGCCCAGTTACGCCGATTAAAAAAAAATACAAAACTGACTGTGGACACCAATTTCCAGAGCGCGCCTAGCAACCTTACCAGACTCATACCCCAACATAACTGTCAGTGGAGGTTTCACTGTGCTTGCCTGCTTTTGATCTCATCTCTGTACATCAAGGTAAAGCTGCAACACACTTCACAGGGCAGACTGTTTCACTATCCTGGGCTTAACTCACCACGCTCTCCCGTCACTAATGTTCTTTCACGATCAAACCGACAGACCCCTGGAGTTAGTGGATATGGAAGATGTTACTTGAAAAATTATACTATGGGGGCACTATGAGGCACACATTATAACAGCATGATATGGAAAGATACCCCTTGACGCTCTGGAGGGAGGGGAGAATAAAAAAACATTAACAACGTATAACCTGCATCATACAGTTATATTCCAGCACTGTTTTCTGTTTCACCCACTGCCTCTTCCTCTCCTTGACCAAACCTTTTCACTTCCCACTAGCCATCCTATTAAAAAAAAAAAAAAAAAAGAGGGGGGTGGGGATAATGTTGGCAGGAGACTCCATGCGAGCTACTCGTATTGCTCATGATAGTACATAACCCTTCAGCCCAAGAAACTGATTTTATGTTGATTTTCCAGCCTTTTCTTCTTTAGGTCAGACGAGGACAAAAGACTGAAAAATGCTCTATAACACATTCACCTCGATGATAGAGCTAGAGTATGTTAACCTGGTCAGTTGTTGCCGATTATATGCACCATACGTAAACCGAACGAAGTCACAGGCATTACGTCAAGAATAGCATCACTTAAACAACAGTAATCTAAAAAGAAATTGAAAACCCTCACCCCTTCTACGATCCTTAACCCTCATAGATCACTGACATCTCGACATTATACATTATTCCTGCTACCTCTAGACGTCATTATGCATCTTAAGACAGAACATAAAGCTAATCACGAAGCAGCATTTAGAAAGGATGTAGAGCTACGGTATTATCTTATTCTGCCACCGAGCTTCATGAAACAGCTTTAAAAAGACAAAAGTCTAGTCCTTCACCACCCGAATCTTAAGAAAAAGAAATCGCCTATAGGATTCACAAATAAGGAAGTCGTCCTAGACAGAAGAGGTTAATCCGTTTACCAGAGGACCCATTTTAATTATTTTCTGCTATATATCAATTTATTTGGTTTATGAAGATGCGTTTTTCGAACTAGAGGGGTTAGATAATAGCCTTAATTAATTCCATAATTCCAGAGGTTTTTCTAAAGCTGAATGAAATTGTATGGTGGTTGAAAGTGCAAAATAAGAAAACATGACATTTTCGAGCTAAAGGATGTTAGCCCTCTCATGGTCAGAACAACTCCAGTAATCATTTGTAGCTAGAATTACGCAATCTTCTTTTTTCAGCTGAGAGAAAGTTATACGAGAATGAAAATGATAAAAGTCAGCGTTAAAACTTCTCGTAGTCGGAAAAACCTTAGTATTCTCTTCCATCTACCACTAATTCAGTTTATTCATCAAAGCCTGAGTATAGGAACCTAAAAATGTTTAATACTGTCATCACCTCAAGCATTCGGTAAAACTCCAGCAATCTATTCCAGCTAATACCAGGCGATTTNGGGGATAATGTTGGCAGGAGACTCCATGCGAGCTACTCGTATTGCTCATGATAGTACATAACCCTTCAGCCCAAGAAACTGATTTTATGTTGATTTTCCAGCCTTTTCTTCTTTAGGTCAGACGAAGACAAAAGACTGAAAAATGCTCTGTAACACATTCACCTCGATGATAGAGCTAGAGTATATTAATCTGGTCAGTTGTTGCCGATTATATGCACAATACGTAAACCGAACGAAGTCACAGGCATTACGTCAAGAACAGCATCACATAAACAACAGTAATCTAAAATGAAACTGAAAACCCTCACCCTTTCTACGATCCTTAACCCTCATAGATCACTGACATCTCGACATTATACATTATTCCTGCTACCTCTAGACGTCATTATGCATCTTAAGACTTTCCGACGTGAAAGATTTCGACGATACCCTTTTTACTCTAACTTGGCCTTCAACCATCTTGAGTTGTAGCAAGACTTTATCAACAGAACATAAAGCTAGTCACGAAGCAGTATTTAGAAAGGATGTAGAGCTACGGTATTATCTTATTCTGCCACCGAGCTTCATGAAACAGCTTTAAAAAGACAAAAGTCTAGTCCTTCACCACCCGAATCTTAAGAAAAAGAAATCGCCTATAGGATTCACAAATAAGGAAGTCGTCCTAGACAGAAGAGGTTAATCCGTTTACCAGAGGACCCATTTTAATTATTTTCTGCTATATATCAATTTATTTGGTTTATGAAGATGCGTTTTTCGAACTAGAGGGGTTAGATAATAGCCTTAATTAATTCCATAATTCCAGAGGTTTTTCTAAAGCTGAATGAAATTGTATGGTGGTTGAAAGTGCAAAATAAGAAAACATGACATTTTCGAGCTAAAGGATGTTAGCCCTCTCATGGTCAGAACAACTCCAGTAATCATTTGTAGCTAGAATTACGCAATCTTCTTTTTTCAGCTGAGAGAAAGTTATACGAGAATGAAAATGATAAAAGTCAGCGTTAAAACTTCTCGTAGTCGGAAAAACCTTAGTATTCTCTTCCATCTACCACTAATTCAGTTTATTCATCAAAGCCTGAGTATAGGAACCTAAAAATGTTTAATACTGTCATCACCTCAAGCATTCGGTAAAACTCCAGCAATCTATTCCAGCTAATACCAGGCGATTTTATTCAGCACAGAGTAAACGCTGGAATCTGAGAGTTGATACCATCACCATTAAACACTTTGACTATCGAGACAACCTTGGTATTGCATTATAATTGACACCAGATAATTAAAAGATAATAACAAATGAGCCTGAGACTGTATGACATATTGACAATTTTCGTCGTGACTTCCTGGTAACATGTCGGAGGGGTATGTTGTAACATCATTTTTTTTTCAACATTTATTTTAGCGTTTTTTTTTTTTTTTTTTAATATAACATCGTGTCCTTTGACGTCTGCCCATCGACCTCTCCCTCCTTTGTTTTTTATTGCTTCCCTATTTTCGGATTTTTTTTTTTTCAGACGCTCTTTTTTCATCCCGCGTGTACCATAATATTTTGCGTGTTATACTTGCATCTCAAGTCATCTCCTCTTTCTGTTTCTTGGTATAGTATTTTTGCATTTTATTTTTTTGGGTTTTTTTTTTAATGGCTTTTTCTCATCTAGTATATATATATATTTTCACAGCTCTAACAGTTTTCTTCTTCGTATCTGGATTTTGTGTGAGAGTGCACGTGCTAGTGAAATGATTTTGAGTAAGGGCGCACATATTGAAGGGTGAATCCAGTGTGAGGGTGCTCGCAGTCAGGAGTGAACTGGTGTAGGTTTGCTGGAGCCAATTAGTGTTTTAGATGTCGATCTATCTGTCTGTCTATTATGTCACTCACACACACACACACACACACACACACACAGACAGACAGACAGACAGACAGACACACACACACACACACACACACACACACATATATATATATATATATATATATATATATAC
>JAGKTI010019389.1:0-17018 GCA_018397915.1 Birgus latro | reverse complement strand
CCACGGCACTTTCGGCACTCTCTCGGTGAGGGTGAGACGGTGGAGTTTAGTCTCCATCAGTCACCTAAGGGTCCTGAGGCTAGGGGTGTCACTGGGCCGGGAGGTGTTGTTGTGCAGGGCTCTCCTCATGCACGGCGGCGCCCCGCAGCACAGAAGCACCGGCCTTCGGGTCCTGGGTGTTCTGTGGAGATAAACACCATTGTTGCGATGTGTGTGTTGCGACGGCTCAGGCTTTTTGTGGGGATGACAAGGCGGCTCTGAGCGTTCTCCTCCCTCAAATTTTCGAGGAGAACGGGCTTCCGCGCCTTGCCATCCCTCGGAGCTTTGCTGGCAATGCACGTCCTACCCCCCAGCAGCAGAGTCGTCCCCGGCGGCCGCAGTCTCAGCCGCAGCCGCAGTCACGGCCTCCTCCACCTCGGCCTCGCAAACTGCGACTGGATGGCCCTCTGAACAGGGCAACTGGCTCTTCACTTACTGACCCGGCACCGACCACGGACATGGATATGGAAATAATTACGACCGTCGCTGAGGTCCACCCACCGCCGTCAGCAGCTGAGGGGGAACGGGCTGCCTCTCCGCTTCCGTCTGAACATCAAGACGTTGAGGACCCTTCCCCCAGGTTCTTCCACCTTCTGCTGAGTGTGTGGGCCTCTCATCAGCTGCTACACCTTCAGCTTCTCCCTCTTTGTCTGAGGCTGCCCTTGCTCTTCCACCTGCTGGGTCCCAGTCCACCTTGCCCTCACCACCTACTCCTGCCTGCTCAGCACTCAAATCGGCGACTTCCGACCTCATAGTGGCCGAGATCGAGCGATCTGTTTCGGAGGTGTTGGGGAAATTTATTGAGAAGAAGATGGGCTGTCCATCCAGCCTTCGTGACTCAGGAGACTTGCCTCTATACGAAGACCTCGATCAATCATCATCATCATCATCACCGCCTACTGTTTCCTCTTACCCTCCGCCTCGCTAGTCATAGCGCCACTTTCTTAATTTCCTTCCTTCTGTCTGCGTCCGTCTGCCGCCGTGAGACGACGCTCCCCTTTATCTTTTACCATGAGCTTGCCACTTACGGGCTCTCCACCCTGAGCCCGTGCCACACCAGTGTGGCGAATCTTATCATCATCATCATCATCATCTGACAAGTACATTAACCTTGCTTTCTCAGTAAAATTTTTAAGTTAATATTGTTAGCCAAATGGATGATTAAGGAAGGATGCTGAAAGAGGAAGGGTAGCCTAAGTGTTGATGTTATCGATGCTCATTTTACAGAGATAACCCTGCTTGATGAAGCTACACCCTAACTTGACCCAGATTTTCACTCCTTTGCAGCTTATTTCCTGTACCTCAGTGGTGGAATGAGGGAATGGTGCGGTTCATCATCCTTTCCTAGTCCTTCTTCGTGATAGTGCCATATTGCAGCGTTAATTTATTGCTACAGCGCTGCATGAAGATGGGGAGATGACAGTTTTAGGCCAAGTTAGAGTGAACAGAGTACACGAGAAGAAACATCGTAGGTGCATTTTATCTTATTTTAACAGTTGGCAAGACAGGAATGACGGTAGAATTCTCCATGTTCATTTTATAATACAATAAATATAAGCATTGTAGGTTTATACATTTGTTTTATCAGGGAGGATATGGAAACGAGTCCAAAAATTGTGCCATGTCTATTTTTTCTGCAAAACTGGATATTAGAACGATCGTAAATGTATTCAAGAATCAACTTCTCATTATGGGAGAGTAACCCGTAGCATGACGAGAGAGCACTGAGTTCTGTTGTATTGAGAGGCTATCTCCGCCTCGGGCGTGTGATTTTGGCCGCCAGATTGAAACACCAGCACTCAAATTCAAATACTTTATTTCCACTAAACAGTGGTTATTAATAAAGATACACTCGTCGCTTACAATACAAAAACATATATGGATCATGATTTTTTTTTCTCTGCCTAGTTCAACGACTTATATCGGGTACATTTAGCCAATAAGTATAAAACAACGTCATAGGTTGCTGCAGTGCAGAACTTGCCCTTTATGGCACTATCCATGTCATGAAACCGGATGTCCAGATTGATAAAGGCCGGAAGAAACATGGAAATATCTACAAGAGTGAAATACCCACCCCAACTGGAGACCACGGAAGGGGTGGCACAACACGCACCCCAGGGGGAGACCACAGGAATGCACATAGGACGCGCGAAGGGCCCAGTCCAGACGCGCCTATGTCCCCCCAAATCTTGCGCCCCTCTTCCCCTCACCGAAGCCAGACAGAAGAACGCCGCCCCGGCAAACTACTCTCCAGCCAGGTCAGCACTCGCCGCGATCGGGACGGGACTTGCATTCGTACAGTCCTAGGTAGTACCGCAATGATGGCCACCGTCCGCGTCGGGGAGAAGTCGACCGCCATACGCTTCTCAGCTACTATACCCCTGCAGGACCGCGGCGACGGCCACCGTCCGCGCTGGGGAAGGGTCGGCCACCATACCATACACCCTTCACCCGCAGCCTCCTCTGGGGCAGCACTGTGGTGACGGCCACCGTCTGCACCGGGGAAAGATTGGCCACCTTACGTCTCTCGGCTGTGACCCCAGAGAAGGACAGACCCACGGCGACGGCCACCGTCCATGCCGGGGAGGGATCGGCCACTGTATGCCCCTCGTCTTCTACCCCTGTGACGCCCCTCACGGAGGACGTCCCTTGCTTGCCTTACCCATCCAGAGGCCGAGCGGGACACACTTCTCTCTCTCCCCACAGAGGCGGTTTCCCGGCAGAGTTGCAGCTGTAGGATATCTGGGGAGACCCCATGGTGAGTCTGGGGATCCGTGCCCTGCAGCCAGCGCCCCAGTGTCATCCCTCGCTGTCGAACTCCCAAAGGAAGGAACGCCGCAGGCAGCCCCTGACGGCGGCTCGACCCGAGCCAGACCGCTGCCCTCAATCACCCAGCGGTGCCCCGAGGACTCTGGGGCGTGACCTCTCCAGCCTCAATTGGCAAGCAGTCCTCCTCCAGGAGCGGGTGCAGATAATCGCGCCTGCTCACTCTATTCAGCCCCAGTCCCGAGGGCCGACCTCTCCATCGAGGCCCCTCTAGGGAAGGGCCTCCCTCCACGCTGCCCAGCAGCCACTCAGGACGGCCCGGCCCCTGGCAGTGGTCCCGTGCCTCCTGTGGGAGAGTACACCTGACGAGACCCCTCCCACACCTGGACAATACCTGTGAGAAGTCCAAGTCCCCAGCGGCCCAAACCAGAGTCCTCCTGCCTTCTTGTGCCTTTGACCTGTACAGTGTATTGTGCTGATATTGTGTTAAGTACTGTGTTAAGGCAATATACGTGGACGGTTGGTTGACCCGAGTTTTTATGCATGCTCCCCAGATCAGTCGCTCGTGTTCAGAGGACAAGAAGTTGACCTCTGAACACGTAACATAACAAATTTATGTATTATTATTATCATTATTGTTATTACTGTTATTGATGTTGCTGTTGTTATTATTTGTATGATATTCCGTACACGTGCACAGTGTGGTGGGGTGTGGTGGTGGTGCTGTGGCCGGTCAGTAAAAGAAAGGTCGCGTTCCCGCCTTAGGGCAGTCCCGGGTGGCCGTTAGTACGACAGGGCAAGTGAACTCGGGTGAGAGGTGGAGGGAGCCAGACGCCCTGATGCCCCCTGTGCTGCCCCTGATGCCCCTGTGATGCCCCTGAGTGACGGGTAATATTATTTGTGCAATTATTTAAACGTGTAAGGAAGGAACACGCAGTTACTTGATACTTTGTAGGCAATACTGATCTTTTGTATAACTACGGGAACAGATCGTGGCCATGTCGTAACCAAAATTTCTTTCAAAGTTATATTGTCAGATCAGCGTCAAGTTACGGCCGACGTTTTCCTTGCCTCACCATTCTATTCTTGAGTTATTTTCACCCTGATCAGTGCTGGAGTTCACTGCTACTTCCAGCCAGCACCTTGATCTGTGTAACAGTGGGTACGTGATAGGAATGTAAACCCATCAGCTGACGAGGTTTGATGCAGAAAGCAGTTGAAAGTGACTTGGAGGAGACAAGAGGGAGGGCAGCAGCTCTGTTCAAAATGTGGGAGGTTTGGTGGGGTTTGACGCCTGCACATGTTTACAGTATATGTGTAGACTGAGTTTAAACACCTTCCCAGATAAGGGTAATCCTTAAGAAGACATTGCACTTTTATGTGAATCTGCAGGAGAACTTCCATGCATAAAATATAGTTTTTATTTTTTTCTTGATAAACTATAATGTAATTATCATTGTCATAGATTTAAAAAGTTGCAGGAAGGCATAATTTTGAAGATAAATACAAAAAGCTGCAGTATTACATGCAAACTGTGGCGAGCTGCACCCACCATGTCGGACGTGTAGAGTGAATCATCTCCCTAGTCAGTCCGTCGCCAGTCATTCGTCCCTGCTAACCAAACCTGACCTAATTTATCCTAACCTAACCTGTCTGATTGCTGTGGCGACCAATGGGTTCTGGGTCCAAATAGATCCGTTGTTGTCTGTACGACGCCAGTACCAGAGTCACCAAACCTAACTTCATGCTGTGGAGTAACATTATTGTCACAGAATTTGTGCCGTAAAGGAATTACAGTCTTTAGTGGAAGGTGGTGGCGACCATCATCCACTCACTTGATGTAGTGCTGCCTACTTCTTCCTTAGCCTTTATCATTCTTTTTCTGTGCCTGTCCTCCTCTCTTCCTATTTCTTCCATCTTTCCTGTCACTTCTTACTGCTTTTCTTTCCTTTACAAGTGGCTTTACATTGAGTGACAAGCTAAGTGGATTTCTGTAAGCCAAGAAACCATTTACAACGCTGGGTGGTAACCATATAACCAAACCATACGTGCTCCCTACGTGTCAACAAGTGGGTTGGTGGAGGGTTAGTGCCCCTCCCCGTAAAATAAATAACTCAAAGTCAAATGGCCACCCCTTACGGGATTAGGGCATCTGGCAATAGATAGATAGTTACACAAATGATGTTTCCACAGACTCTTGGTGTCATAAATCTGGGTTCCCATCGTCTCTGGAAAACCTGGAAAACTGAAAAAAAATTTCCAGTCAGGGAATTTTGTAATTTTTAATAATATCATGGAAAAGTCAGGGAAATTTTTGGTGATAATTGAGGTTTATGCTAAGGTGGATTTTTTATTATGTTGTTCCATGTGTACAAGTTAAGATTAATTGTACACTGAATGGCTATGGCAGCTTCACTCCTCAGTAATGAACATATCAGGGTGAGTGTTACTAATCATTGGAGGCCACATTAAAAAAAGTGTAAAATTACACTTGAAAATTTACTTAGCAAACTGTGAAAATATACCTGGAATTTTGTCAAAATTCTTAGAAAAGTCAGGGAAATTTTTGCTGACCAGAGAGTGGGAACCCTGTAAATGAATTTGCAATTATTATGAGAGAGGGGGGTGTGAGTTGGGAGTGTGGTAGTGAAATGGCAGGGGACAGAGTGACATGGAGGCGATTTGTTTGTGGCCACCCCGTTCGGGATTGAGGCGTCTGGCAATAGATAGATAGATAGATGAAAGATAATCCCTGCCATTAATATTTTGTTATTTATTGGTGGGAGCTTTCATGCACTTTGACCCAGTTTTCTTCTCTCTCTCTCTCTCTCTCTCTCTCTCTCTCTCTCTCTCTCTCTCTTTTTTTTTTTGTTACCTCTTCAATGGATTCTTTTTCGTCAATATTTTGTGATTGCATTTTCAGGTTTCAGTGTTTATTTCTTTTAAAAGTGGGGAAAAGCATTTTATAAAGCAGTTTTTTTTTATTATTATTTTTTTTTTCACAGATGGACACCATCATAGAATGTAATTTTTGGATGAAATTACCCTTATCAGTGTCCATTTACCTAAATTCCAAACCCCACCTGAATTTTCATACTGGTATCTTAATCCAGTGTTATTCATTCCAGTCTAACCCAGCCGTATGCTAACTTTACAGATTTTATGCCAACTTAACCAGTTTATGCAAACCTAACCAATTTTGCACAAACTTAACCAATTTTGCACAAACCTAACCAGACTTAACTTAACCTAACCTATCCATGTAATCATATTTTCTATGTTTATTGATGGATCCTCTTCATGCTTAAAAGTGCACTTCTCTACACCTTTACAAAGTCACTGAATCAGACCAAAGTAGTTTTTTTTTTTCAGGATTACCATAATTATACATAAATTGTCATTCAGAAGTAAATAAAATGCAACCTTTTTCTTGTCCGCATTAGGGTCCGTAGCAATTCACCTGTACCCTTATAGTGATGTTCATCATACTTTTTGAAGACTGATGTAATGTTGTAGAATTTATATATGTGATTTTTAGCAACCCTAGCTTCATTCTGTGGTGTGGTTTTGTGGAAATATTTGAAATTGCTTGGATTTTTTTTTTTTTTTACATGAAACTTTTAAAATAAGCTTCCTAAAGATGGTGATTCAGGGGAGACTTAGTAGATGATAAACACCATACATATTTATATCAATTCAGTAATGAAAAAAAGGTGCTGTCATACTGAACCCTTGAGTAGTGCTCTGGTAGGCATTACCCATTGGATATGGTCACAAGTTGGTCTGGATTCAAAAACATTTATTGGAGTGACCTGCAGCACCCAGCTGTAAAATGTTGGCCTCCCCCAACCTTCTTCCTGGCCTGAAGTGCTGCCATGGCTGAAGGATTTAACCCTCTCTGAATGCAGTGCCCTATTTGATACACTGGGAGCAAGCAGGAGAGTGTGTAAGGACTGTGAATTCCATAGTAGGGTGAACAGTGAGATGTGGAAAGGTGAAGAAGAGGAGGAAAAGCAACACGAAGTCTGTTAACAGTGCGTGAGAAGAATTTGGGTAATCCTTAAGGAGACATAGCACCACTTTATTTAGTTTTGTTTTTCCTTCTTTCTTTTTAAGGTCTACTAGATTCCTTGAGTAGTGCCGACAGGGGTGATTCGGACCATAAAGTGGTCCAGGTTGATTTGGTCCACCTTCCTATTTCGGTCACTGGTATCTAGATGTGTAACATATATGCAGTTTTGAACATCCAGTGTTGTAAAGCAACTATTTTCACATTTGCCTGGTGATTATGAATGCAAAATTTGATGTGTTACAGAACTTAGGAACCATAAGGGAAATATGACGAAAATGGCACAAAACAAACTCGGCGAACTTTTGTTTACAAAATCAGCACTTTTGACAAACTTTGTTCCTATGCAAAATTGAATGGGTCAGTCTCTGTGAAAATTATGTCATATAGCCTAATAGTTAGTTGTTTCAACTTTCACATAAAACAGATCGAAAAGCTCTAGCTCTTCCTGTTTTTTTTTTTATTTTTCAATTTTGGACCATAATCACCCCAGTGAAAATTCATCACTGGGGTGATTGTGGTCCAGCTCTACTATCTTGAAGACATCCTTGCTGCTGCAGTTAGGAGGCCTCCAGTAAGATCCACTGTGGCTGCTTCTGGGAAGAAAGTTCGAAGGAGAATAATTCCAGCAGCAAGGGTTATAATAAGTGATGAAAATATAGAGGAAATGGAAATGAGAGAAAAAGAAATCCTAAAAAAAAAAATATCAGAAGAAAGGTCAGGGAAAGAAAAGGATGATTGAAGAAGTTGAGAACAAAGATGTAGAGGAAGAAGGACTGACACCCATAGTATCCTACAGTGAGAGTGAAGAGGAGCCAGGCAGAGAGAGGTCAGAGGTGGAAGAGGAGAAACATGGAACAGAAAAGCGAATAGGAAAATACTATTCAGATATACAGAGAAACATTACTGTGAATAAATACTATGTAGTGTACTTTGACAAGAGGTATTATGTTGGAAGGGTGACATATAAACACAGTGATGATGTAACCCTGAAGTTCTTGTATAATAAGCCAAATACCAGTCATTTTGATTGGCCTCTAAGGGTTGACATCTCCTCCGTCCCCCGAAAAAAAAATTTCATGGTCCTTTGGATGTAAGGGGCACAGTGCCTTTCATTTTTTCAGTTACAGAGCTTAAAAATGCATACACGAGCTTCTAATGCTATATAGCTAAATCAACAAAGGTAGGTTTTCCTAGCTAAATAAACCAATTAGCTGGCTTTTTTTTTTTTTATGGACAGTGGAATTTTACCCTCTAGCTTGTTGGAAATGCTGAGCTATATTTTAAAATGAATTAGCTTGATTTTCAACAAGTGAACAAAAACCCATTCTGCACTGAATTTAAACTTTATTTTATTCAAGCTAACAAGAGAAGATTTTATTTTGGCTAATGCCAGATTTTTTTTTCCAGTTAAGGGAGCACCCTAGGACTCAGTATGTTGACTGAGCTAAGAAATATAACCAAGGAAACTAATTAGCTAGCTACTAAAATTAAAAATATGATTTTTTCTTGTGGTCCATATTCACCCCTTAGTGTCAGACCATATCACCCCATTTTGTTGCACAGTGTGGTCCATATTCCTGGATATGTATCTATATAAATTGCAAAGGAATATAACCAAAATTATACTGTCATACAGGTATTGATCCACTTATGTTTGTATTAAAATTTGAGCCTTGTAGTTCAATATATATGGAAACTGTATAAAAGTTTGTCAGAACCCAGTCCGAATCACCCCTGTCGACGCTATTTTTGGAATGCATTTTCATGATGCTTTTTATTTCTTTTAAATGTGGTGAAAGGTGATTAAAAGTTGTGTTTAGTTACAGTCACTAATGGTGCTCAGGACAGGCAGACTCTACCTTGTGGTGTGCAAAGACTGACAGATGCCATTTTTGAACACCTTTGTTTGAATGAAATCACCTTTATCAGTGCTTATACTGTATATCCAGACTTAACTTACCAGTAATTTTTTAAACAGAAAACCCAGCCTTATTTAACCTAATCTATCAACCTAACCATTAACCTATATAATGCTCATGTAACCAAACGTACCCTAACCCAACCTATCCCTTCTGTAATCGTGTTTCCTTGTTTACTGATGGATCCTCTTCATACTTGAAATGCATTTTTGTACACCAGTACAAGGTCACTGAATTTCAAAAGAAGGTGAAAGGTTTTGTTAATTTTTAAGAAGTGGTCCTGTGTCTCCTCAAGGATTACTGATAATTGTTTTTGGACAGGATGGAGTTCAGTGTGATAGTTGTGAAGGAATAGGAAGGGAGTAGTGTAAGGAGCTTCATGAGAATAAGCAGTCACTGGGTATAAGAAGTGTACACTCACACCAAAAAGTATCGTTGCACACTTGATGCGAAGCAATTTGAGACACTGGACGATGGCTACTGAAAACTGAACAACAATTTTTTCCCCATGCTGATAAACTTGCTATCTCAAGGATGCTGTATATATATATGGCTTGTTTGTGACATTTTCTAGTTCATATTGTTAGTATATGTATAGCAAAGTGGTTACAAATAAATCTTACCGAGAATTCATGAGCTGTAATGATCATTTCAGATATCATTGTGCCCTACCTGCACGATACTTTTTAGTGTGACTGTACCTATCAGTCAAGAGGAGTCTGGATGATATGAAGAAAATTAGGAAGGATAACATGGAGATGAACCTTGAGTTACGGAGATGAAGGGAAGAGAACAGAGATACAGTAATCAGAAAAGTGAGGGAGTTGGCTGTAGCACCAACCGATCAGGGTGGTACTTCCACGGGGGGTGGGAATGCTGGTGATAGGGAAAGCTGGAGCTCCTGTTTCACTGGCCATCAGAATATCCTGATCATCCCCCTTTGCTGACTTTTTTCAGTGTGACACTAACATGGGGAGTAAGCTAGCATACTATCCCGAACAATTTTCTCTAACTCATGCACTACCCTACATGCACTTCACATATCACACACCTTTCCCCACTACGTCACATGTGTTGATGCCAGCAAGGGCATGCAGCCAGAAAACTTTGCCCCTGCTGCCTAGTGGTGAACCTATTCAGGGGAGGCATAATGTGGGCCCCACCAGCGTAGTTTTTGGGACCGTGAAGGGATGGGGCTTGGATCTGTGTGAGAGGGTACTGGGCATTGCAGTTCCCAGGCTGCTGCTTCCACGTAATAGAGACGGGCGCGAACCTGGGAGTAGTGCCCCAGGAGGCTGCCCTATCGGTGGATGTATAATGGCAGGACAGTCATATTGCTAAGGCGTGCTTAAAGGGTGTCCCTGCAGCTGTCCTGGCAGGTTGCCCCGAGACCACTACCACAGCCACTGGTCATGGCCGGTGAGCTGTGGGTTCCAGGCCCTAGGCCTGAACTTGGGACTGTGCTGGTGGGTAATGTGTGTGGTCTGTCTCCTCCATTATTTTATCCAACTTATGACAAAAATTTATGTCTGTCTATAGCCAGAAGCCTTAATCCCGAAAGTGGTGGCCACAAACAAATCCCCTCCGTGTTGCCCTGTCCCTTGTCATTTTGCTGCCTCCCTCAGCTCACACACTGCTCCCTTCCCCTCAGCTCACACACTGCTCCCTCATATACCTCTCCACTCCATCCCTCCATCTCATCCTCATTCTCCTTCTCCACCTCACTCACATACACTTCCCTCGTTAGTCTCTCGTTCTCCATCCTCTCCACATGGCCAAACCACCTCAGTGTATTTCTCCTAACGCTTTCTGTCACATCCACATCCACACCACAACGCTCCTCCACTTCCTCATTTGTTTGTCTGTCCTTCCATGTAACTCCACATGCTCCTCTCAAAAAACTCATTTCCAGTGCTCACTTGATTTTTTTCCTACCAACAAGATCCAAGCTTTGCTTCCATACGTTAGAATTAGTATCACAATACTATCATGCAGCAACTTGTCCTTTTTTTACCTCCATGCTCACTTCCCTGTTTCATATCACTGCCTTAAAAAAAACATCAACCCTTCTTCCTTGTCCTTTCAAGCACTTCATCCTCCCAGCTTCCATCCTTATTCATCACTGTACCCAGGTACTTAAATGCACTCTTATTTTCCATCTCCTCATCATCCAACCTAAGCATACATTCAGTGACTTCCTTTCACACGAAGACCATAACTTTACTCCTCCGTACATTCATCTTTAGGTTCCGTTTCTTACACAAGTAGCAAGCCTGTGGAACTAAAATGACCCAAGGGGTTCAGAATGGCATCGGTGGGTGATTTAAAGGGTAGAGCTTGGAAAATAATGGAGATGATGAGCAGTAGGTGGGTGGATGTCTGTTGCGTATAGACTGTTTTTGCAGGGAAGTGCTGATGGATATGGTGGTGTGGGTGTGCTGGTTGAGGGGAAATGAATGGAATGTTTCATGAATGTAATGAGGATGAATGAAAGGAGTGTAGCAGTGAAAATATTGTTGGTCAACTCATGATTTCAGTTGCATTGGTGTATACTCCACGGGCTGGCTTGGATGATGTAGAAAAAGACAGATTCTGGGATCACTTAATACTTGTAGTAAGTGATATGGGGGATAATGAGATTGTAGTTTCGGGAGGGGACTTAAATGGTCATGTGGGTGAAGCAACTCAAGGATATGAAGGGGTGCATGTGAGATGTGCATATGGTACAAGAATTGAGGAAGGGGAAAGGATACTCGAGTTTGGAGAGGCAATGAACATGATTATGTGCAAAACACATTTTAGGAAAAGAGAGAGTAGTTTGATTACATATGAGTCTGAGTGAAGTCGTAGTCAGATTGACTATTTCCTGGTCCAGAGGGCTGATAGGAGGTTGGTGAGGGGTGTTAGTTAGCTGTAGGGATCGAGGAGTGTATCCGCAACACAAGTTATTGATAGCTGTGTGACATGATGCTTAAGGAGCGGGTAATGGAGAAGAGGACCTGAAGTTGGAAAACCAGGCACTAAGGGATGCCATCTGTAACGAGATGAGTAGAGTGGTGGCTGAACAGGGAGACATTGACAGAAGTGTTAATGAACAGTACAGAGCTTTCAAGAAAAATCTGAGAGTTACCGTACTGATTCAGTGTGTGGATGGGCAAAGGACCTTCCAAGACATAATGTAACATAGTGGTGGAATGAGGGTGTAGAAGCTGCAGTTAAGGAGAAAAGAAGGCTTTTCTGGGAATGAAAAAGGGGTTGTACAGTAACGAAGACAAATACTTGGCTGTCAAACATAGGACCAGAGAAGAGTTACAGTATACAGGGCAATATCTGAGTCTCAGAGACTTTTACTGGTTGACCAAAATGGTATTGAAAGGAAGTATATGATATTTAAGGTGGCAAATCAGATGAAGATGGAAAACAGAGATATCATAAGTGAGTAGTGTGTGCAGAATGATGAAGGAAATGTAATGGTGGACAGTTTTCGTTTTCGTTTTTGAAGGCTCCAACATGCTTGCATGTGTCGGCCTTGGTCACCTAATGGCGGCTCTCCACGCTGCTCGATCTCTGGCAGCCTCTCTATTCAGTCCCTTAACCCTTAAGTCACATTTAATGACCTCGTCCCATGTCTTTCTCGGTCTACTCCTCCCAACCCCTCCCCCAATATTAACACTTCTCACCCTCTGCACCCGATTATCATTCCCCATCCTCTCCACATGTCCAAACCACCTCAGCCTACCTCTCCTCATCACAACACCAATACACTCCAGTCCCATCCTACCTCTCAGCTCTTCTATCGTAAACAGTGGGGATATTAAAGGAGCCTGGAGACAGCAGTAAAACTAGTTGCTAAATGAGGAGTGTGACTGGAAGAGGTTTCTGATGAATGTATTTATGGCTGTTGCAAAACAGTTGTTTCCAGTCCATATATGATTAAGTTTGGTTTGTACAGTACAGTATGGTATCTTAATTCATTATGAATAGATAATCAGCTACTCTTCTCCTGTTAGTAAAACCAGCCTCTGCTATTATTTCTTTCATGATATTCATGAATATCTTGTAAATCATGTTGGTTAAGAAGACAGGTGTCAAGATCTTTACCTCTGGGTTTTTTACTTTTGGAAACATTTTAGTTTTTTATTCCCTCTAGCCATCAGATATTTCTCACTCTTCAGGGACCTTAGTATAGCATTCTTTTAGGCTTCCTCATTGCCCAGTGTGTTGTTGCTCAAAGTACCTTATTAAAAGTTGTATCTGGTCAAGACAAAAAAAGTAAAACTTTTCTTACCCCATAACTTTTCCTGGAGTGAATCAGTCATAGCTGTTACTTTGGTGGTATGTCTGCTGGGCATGGCACCAAATTGTACATCATTACTTTTCACTATTTCCATGATCATACACACCAGAACTCTCATGAATTGTTGTGTGGTTGAAGTTTTGCCTAACTTAATTAATATGCATTGTGTTTCATGCAGTCTTTAATGCATCACAAATTCCAAGTATTTTTTCAACTTCCCATTGCTGAATTGCACTCCGTAATACACCTCCCTTTTCCCACATCCGTTCAGATAACCAGCCAACACCACAGTGTTGTTTTCACTCTGCTCTGACATTACCAATAATAGTTTGTGCTAAAACCTTTCCTTCACATCCACACTTAACCCACCCTGGAGGACATAGCCTGGTACACCTGCTAGGATGTGCTGTATTTTTACTGTATATTGGTACCGTGTTCATTTTAAATGATGCCATGCTTCATCTTATGGAAGCCTCATTTTGAGGTTGGCCATTGTACACAGCTGATATTTTCTATAGACAGTAATTAAATTGAAGTGCTAAAACCAGATATTACTTCCCAGCCATTGCTGAAAACTTGTGAAAAAGATGTCTCATATGTCTGATAAGGTTGCGGTGAGTCTCAGCTTGGACTGTGTGTACTTGTGGCTGAGTGGCCTAATAGTGGTGCTTGTGTGGCCAATTACCATGCTTGTTGCTATGGTTCAGTCTCATGGTACTTCTCCTTGGGGCAATGGTAACTAAATATTGGTGTTTATTGACAGTACAGTACTTTTAGATAGGAGAGATACATGAGAGAGAGGGATGTGAGTTGGAAGGAGGGCAACCAAATGGCAGAGGATGGGGTGGTGTGGAGGTGATTTGTTTGTGGCTACCCTTTACAGAATTAAGGCATCTGGCAATTGGTAGATACATTTATCAACCAAGGATTTGAAATAGTAAATGATATGGGAAAGAATGTTTGGCCTATTTCTCTGGCCTGCTGTTGTTAGTTCTGCTCTCTCTCTGTCTCTTTATAGAACAATATTTGTGAAGCTTGTACGATTTTGCAACCCATTTTACTAAAAATTGATGATTAGGATGCTATTGATGGTGGTGGTGATTTGAATGATAATAATAATGATGATGATGATGGTGATTAGGATGATGATTATAACAACGATGGTTAGGATAATGATGATGGTGATGATTAGGATGATGGTGATGATTGGAATGATATTAATGATGATGATTGGGATGATGATAATAGTGATGATGTTGATAATGATGATGATGGTGATGATTGGAATGATATTAATGGTGATGATGATGGTGATCAGGATGATGATAATAATAATATGCTGATAGTGATGTATAGTTGATGATTATCGTGGTGATTGAATTATGTATATCTTTCAGCAGTTGACAGGCAGTAGAGGCAGTCACAGCCATCACAACACTGCCTACAGGTGTCTCTCTACCTGGATTCTCTGACCCACCAGTTCCTGAAGTTTGTACGGTAAGTGTTATTTCCTGTACTGCTATTTCTCCCACTGTTATTTCCCATGTTATTTATCATTCTGTTATTTCCCATGCTCATATTTCCCATACTGTTACTTCACATACTGTTATTTCCCATACTGGACTGCTTTCTATGTGCTGGAGAGGAACACCTTCCTGTGGTGCACTGATATAACTGATTGACTCTGCTGTCTGGTTATACAAGCATCCCTCAACGCCTTTCCTATCATCCAAAAGGAGAATGGTGGACTGTGAGAGAAGGGCAGCTTCATCCTATAGTCCACTGAGTTCACATCCATACGAGTCTGGCCTTGCCATCTAACCTCTTCTGACCCAGAATGTCATCTATGTACAGTAATTCTGAATTATGTAATTCAGCCAGCCTCCATGCTGAATAAAGGAAAACACTGAATATTGTGTCGGTACCCCCAATCTGCTATCCATTTAGCATCGAGCCAGATAATGTGTCACCACCTTAAGTTATCTGTCTTTACCCTCTGTCCTAAAAACTTTCCTTCAGTATTACCCATGACTAAAAGATTTAAATCACTCATAAAATACGGTACAGTATTGATACAGTACATACAGCACTGTATGTTAATACAGTTACATAATATAGCCATAATCATATTGTACTCCCCTAGTGTTGTCATCGATGTTCATCGATGGAGGGTAGAGTAGTACACTATGCAGTACAGTGCACTTAATCCCATGTGGTCTAGTAGCAAATCACTCCCACAAAGGTTACTTCAGCACAGGGGACCACAGGCTTAATCACAGCACAAGGGGGTAGCCACCGCATGGGTCACAAATGCACGCAGATACATCCTCACCTTACAGCATCCGTGCGAGAGAGTGAGAGGGCAACAGTAGGCTTGGCATGTCAGGCGGGCTGCTTCCACAACACATTGTGATTGGCTGGTGTGTTGTAGGGTCTGCCTGCACTCCGATTGGGTCCTGTATCTGAGTCGGATGATACGGTACACATTATCACCTGAAAATGCATTGTACTGCCGATTGCTTCATGTTTTTGAGCTGGACATTGCCTAATTTCACCAAGTATTGTTTTAATAGACCCGAGCAAAGGGCGTTAGATATTGCATTGGGCTGAATATTGTGACGACAGATAAATGAGAGATTACTGTTTACAAGCAGGTCCTGTTATACCAGCATCCACTACACAAGAAACCAGTGATATGAGAATGGGCAATTGAGTTCCTAATTTGGTGATGCCAGCAGGGTCAGTTAAGATTAACCTGTTTTTTCCATTAGTTACGTACCCCATTATATGAGCGTCCACTATCCCAGCAGTCCTCCGTTAACATATCCGACTGGTACAACAGGACCCACTGGTGCAGTAACCCTGAACCTAGAGTCCATAATGTGTCCAGTAAAAATGCCACCTTAAGTAAAATAACTGTAAAGGTGATGGCTTTTATATTACTGATTGAAGGCTGAAAGAACAAAATAATAATAAGTACAGTAGTATCTACATGTATAAAGCCAGATGCCATAATCCTGTAATGGGTGAGTTATTAAATATGATAAAAATATAAATCCATTTCTGACTTGACAACAACTTTATTGAATCAAGGAGAATTGTAAATGAGAAACATGTGCTAAGTCATCAGTAGCACAATAATGATAAAGTTTTAAATGAAAGACTACCTGTACTGTAATATTGCTGCTCCTAGATGGTTTTATTAAAGTTAAGAAAGGTGTCTTGTGTTGGAGATGTTTATGTAATCCATTCAGGTCAAGAGTATATTGTAAGCTTAAAAAAACATTAGAATAAAATGAAAAATACATCTCAGGACTGTGTGTTTTAAGAACAAGGAAAATATGAATATTTTGTGTTGTAACTGAACAGTAAATGAAAGTAGAATGCACTACAGTCATGACTTGCTATGTGATAGGGTTGCTGTAAATGAAAACCCATCATATAACGATGTATTGTATAGTGAGATTGATGTGACATAGGTTCAGTGGGGTTGGGGAAGATGCCCTGGACTGCAAAACCTAAAATCTAAAAACCCTTACCCTTGTATCTTGCTCTTGCCACACTCAGCAGCACCACACTTTCCACTAGGGATAGCATCCTTGCTATACATGATTTCCAAGTCACAAGTTTCCGTGATTCACACACATAAAGGTACAGTATTACTTAATACCACACACTGCACTATTTATTAAGCACTTGCACTGTTATTTGGCAATAGCAGTGGTGTTTCAGTGGCCTTTCATGCACAAAATGGAGTGAAAGGCAGACAGTCAGAGTGAGTGTAAACATTGGACAACCATCTTGTCTCAAACGTGTGATGCAGCTCGACAGATTTACACTATCCGGAAGGTTTATCTGTATCACATTTAGAAAGATAATTACTTACACAGAAAATTACTCCCTGTGTGATATACAGTATGCG
>JAGKTI010019388.1:2105-17019 GCA_018397915.1 Birgus latro | reverse complement strand
CATCCAACTTTCTTCTCACAAACATTCTCCCAATCTCCTCCCTCTTAACCTCAATCGTACTACAACCACGCACATTCATAGATCCAACCTTCAGGGTACGGGGATAACTCGATCCCCCATCCCTTTCTGTGGCCTGTCTCTTTTTAGGAACTAAAAAACAGAGGAGGGGGTCCCTAGTCCCAGTATGAGCCTCTGGAGCAGGGGTGTCAAACTCAAAACCTTTGGAGGGCCATTTCTTAACTTAGTTACTGTCTCGAGGGCCAGCAAAGACATACACTTGTACGTATTTGCAAGAGCCGTAAAGACAACCAAGCAGAGAGAGAGAGAGAAAGAAAGAAAATCAGCCTAGAAGGCAGATAAACAGATGATTTACATTTTTTTACATTTTAAAAATTTACAATGCTCGAAAACAAATCAATAATTACTAACTGAATAAAACCGCGCAAACAACATGAACCTGAACACGTGGCGGCATAGCCTACAGTAGCGAAGCCTGGCACAATGTGATGGTTACCGGTTTTGACGTTTCCCTACTTTATTTCAAAGGTACACCTCAATTCTGCATATATTTAGTCATAGTTTGATTAACTGAGTTATTAAAACGCGAAGGTGTAACTCACGATATCGGTAAAAAAGCGGCGAGGTTTAATCAGTGTAGAGCTGCGAACACCGCCTCTCCATGTCTTTCGTGACTATTAAAACGTTTGGGCCTGACGACTCATGCCTTCAGATACCAGCAATGGCTCCATCTTCAGTTTTAAACGGATTCCTGATATTTATTTACAAAAAGTTTGCCTTTATAAAAACGATATTACTAGCAATTTTAATTGAAATCAAATTGTTACCATTATGAATATAAGGTAATTTATGAATTTTTTGTCTCTTAACAATATATTTTCATTCATAACAGTTATAGTTTTACGGACCGATAAGTCTTACCGTCATCTCGCAGGCCATTTATGACCATCCCGAGGACCACATTTGACAAAAAACGATATTTGGGTCACACACACACACACACACACACACACACACACACACACACACACACACACACACACACACACAGACAGAAACGTCAAGCATAACATAATAACGGTTGTGTTTTTGTAAGCGTGGTTAAAAACAGTGTGTCAGAAACTACGGATGACGGTGACGAGTATTGTAAATTATAACGTCAGTGCAAGAAACCAGAAAAAGTAACGTCACTGAAATAATCGCACAAAGCTAAGCTAAACCGTTTTTCTTATCATTATTATTATTATTATTATCATCGTAGCGATAATGTTTTTGCCTGCCTCTGTCTGTCTGTCGGTATGTGTGTGTGTGTGTGTGTGTGTGTGTGTGTGTGTGCTTATCTCTTCCCATTATATCTCATTAATGGCTTGAGATATCAACATGAAACCTTCACTGTAACAATATATGGTCAATGTCTAGGACGAGCTCGAAAATGGGCACCCGGGGTCAAGGTGAAGGTCACCAAAATGACTGCCAGATGTCAAATAGTTTTTATCGCCTGCCTTGAGCACCATTATATTATGACCGGCCTCAACTATCAACATGAAACCAGGATATCAAGATATGGCCAAAATCTTGGACTTGGTCACCAGCACATTCTGGCGGGCGATTACCATTCGGCTCCCGAATGCTTTTCTTTTATTACTATTATTATTATTATTATTATTATTATTATTATTGTTATTATCAGTATTATCTTCTGCTGCCTGTAGAAGGCGGAGTGATGTTTTTGCCTGCCTCTGTGTGTGTGTGTGTGTGTGTGTGTGTGTGTGTGTGTGTGTGTGTTCTTAGCTACCGAAATGTTCTTACCTAATTGTATCTTTACAGGAATGAGTGAAGCTCGTATTGTCCTGTGTCGTAAACCATTTTTATCATACATAGCCTTAAATTTATCAATTGTTTTGACACACACTATTTCATTCGGTAGGGCATTCCACTGAGCAATTGCCCTATTTGGGAAACTAAATTTCCTTCCGTCTTTATCACCTTTCTTTTTATGCAGTTTTTTGCGGTGTCCTCTTGCTGATACTTCCCCATAGGTTATATACTAATTTATGTCTATTTTCTCTTTCCCTAATATGCATTTATATAGCACAATCATGTCTCCTCTTTTTCTTCTCCTGTAGTGTTGGTAGATTCAGTTATTCTAATCTTTCTTCATAGCTTAGATCCCTTAACCCGAGGAATCCCATCGACGTATGGGTAGTGGGTACGTCACAATGTTTTGTCACAGCTACACCCATCGACTTATGGGTACGTCGCGCAATTGGAAGGGTCATGATTTGCACAATTTTCAAGTTTCATGGGTGATTTTTGGTAGGCATATGTGAGAGACCTTCCTCTACCTGCTGTCAAGCGGGGATACTGCCTGGCCCCACCTAACCCCCCTCCCCCCTCCCCCCCACGCTGGGTAATTCACCTGTTAGCAGTAAGCTGGCCAGTAAAGGTATGTTGCCTCACGGTCTCTCCAATGACGAAATTCACGGTGAAAGTGATTCCTGAGGTGGAGGACAAAGAAATTAAGAAGCTAGAGCAAGAAACAAACAGAAGTGATGAGGTTATAATGTCGTAATGGAAGGTGCCATATGTGAATGTGTTTGGTGACTGAACAATGCTTCTATACCCTATATAAATGTGTTAAAACTAATATAATCTGTTACTACACATAAATTCGTACCAAATACGAAAATAAATACGTAATTGAAAGTGGCTTGAATTAGTTAACCCTTCCATAGTTCGTTTTCTTTAGCCAGGTACCCTGAAAAAGAAGGAAAACGTAAGGTTGCATGCCACCTGTATCAACAGTTTTAAGCACAGGATCGCGATTTCTCTATGAATTTTTGATGTTTCTCACCAAAAGCGAAGGTTTGAGTCAATAAAAAAAAAAAATCTAAAAATGCTCGGGCTTTTGTGGTATCGTAGGTTGGAAATCGGTCGTGACGTGATGTAGCTTGGTACCCATCTTGTAGCAGCCCTTTGAACTTTTTCAATCTTATCTATGTGTTAATTGAGATGAGGATTCCAGACTACTGATGCATACTCCAGGGTTGGTCTTATGAAAGATGTTACCTTCATCAGCATGTTTTCATTAATATATATGAATGCTATTCTTATATTTGCAAAGCAGTGTATACATGTTCCGTACCTTTTCATTTATGTGGTCTGCCGGAGTTAGTCTGTTATTGATAATCACACCTAAGTCCTTTTCTCTTTCAGATGTGTGTAGGGTTTTACTTCCTAATTTATAATCCCACTCTGGTCTTTTCCCACTTTTACCAAATTGATTACATGACACTTGTACACACTGAATTCCATTTTCCCATGTATTACTCCATTCTTGAATTTTATTTAATTCTTCTTGTAGCTCTTTACCAGAGTCTATGTTAGTAATTCTCCTTTGTATTTTTGCATCATCGGCAAACATATTTAAATAGCTTTCATTTCCAACATTTATGATTTTCCCTTTCTGAAACCAAATTGCCTTTCTGTTATCATATTGTGTTCTTCTAGATGGTTTACCCAAACTTTTCTTATTAGCTTTTCCAGTATGTTACTTACAACACTGGATAGTAATACTGGTCTGTAGTTGAGTGGATTTTGTCTATTCCCTTTCTTGAACAAGGGGACAATGTTTGCTTTCTTCCAAATATCTGGTAGTTTCCCTTGGCCCAATGATTCCTTGAATATTAACGATAATGGTCTAATTAATTCCTTTGCACATTCATGTAGCACCCAACATGAAATTTCGTCTGGACCATTTGCTTTTCCTTAGTCTAATTTACTTAACTCTTCCTATATTTCTTTTTCTGATATTTAGATATCTGGTAATATGTTTGGGCATGCATGTTCCATATCATCCCTCTGAAAATTATTTTCTTCTGTAAAAACTGATTGGAAATTCTTATTTAGTACTTCACAAATTCTTATTTAGTACTTCACAAATATCTTTCTCTTATGTGTATAGGATCCCTTGATACATAATGGATTGTATGTTATCTTTTACTTTGGTTTTGCTTCGGATGTAGCAGTAAAATAGCTTCGGTTGATCACTACTTTTGTTTATGACGTCCTCCTCAAACTGTTTTTGGGCTTCTCTCCTTATTCTTGTGTATTCGTTTCTTGCCTGTTTATAGGTGTTATATGCCCTCTCACAGTTGTTTTCTGTATCTGTTCCAAAAGTCTCTTTTTTCATCTGATTTTTTACATTTTTTATTAAAACATTTATTTTCATTTCTGCTTCTCTGTGCTGATGGATGTAATTTTGGACTCCTATTTCATAAAGTTCACAGAATTTTCTATACATAACATTTAAATCTTGTCCTCTAAGCTCTTTTTCTCAATCTTTTTCTAAGAAGTATTTCTTTAGGTCATGATAATTTCCCTTTTTGTAGTTAAGGCTCTTTTTGTAACTTTCATTACTGTTAACTATGTCGTGTGCAAACCTGAAGTTGCAATTTAATATTGCATCGTCGCTTTTGCTGAATGGAGGGTGATACCATAATATTGTCAACATAATTTTCTTGTTTAGTAAATATAAGATCTAGTTCTGATGGTACATCAAGTCCTCTTTTCCTGGTGCCTTCTTCTACATGTTGCGTTAGGAAAAACCTCTGCACAAGGTCCAGGAGCTTTTGGTCCCTGCAGTATTCCTGGCTTTTTATTTATAAAGCATTCCAATTTATATTTGTGTCGAAATCTCCAGATAGTATAATTCTTTCTTATTTCTCCTCCATTCTATATAGTACTGCTTTTAAACTTTGAACTGTACTCTCTGCCAGTTCATATTCGCCTTTTTCCCAAATGTTTGATTTAGGTGGCATGTATAAATTTGCCACAATTAATTTCCCTTCAGATTACTAATCTCTGCTGCTATCATTCTGCCTGTGAGGGTATATCTAGTTCTATTTCTATGTTTGCAGATTTTTCTTTGTTAATATTATAATTCTTCCTTCTTTTTTTTAAGCTCCTATCTCTTCTGCATATATTGTATTCCTCTAGGTTTAGGGTGTCATTTGATATCCTTGATGTTAATTTTGTTTCAGTTAGACAAACAATATTTGGTTCCCTCTCTTTAATATAATCATTCATCTCTAGTAATTTAGATACCATTCCATCTCCATTTGACTAATCAACTTAATCATCTTGTTTACATAATTCTCATGACTTGGGTCAACTACCTTCCTCCTTTCTATTCCCCCCTGTTTATGTGTCACTTTCGTACCTGCAATCCTATTACTTTGTAAAAAAAAAAAAAATGTGTTTTTCTCTTCCTCTGATCTTCCCTCGTTCTTTGTTTTTGCCACCTCCCTCTTCTCTTTCAGTAATCCCAGTTCCTCTTGAGTTAGGCATCTTTTTATCCATACATTTTTGAAATCCTCTTTTTCCATGAGTTTGCATTTTTCAGTATTCCCTCCACAGTGTTTACACTCTGGAAGGTTACTTTCAGAGACCTTGATTTATTTCTCTCGTATTTCCCTAGCCTTTTGTGTTCCTCTGTGTCTTTACTACAGATTTCCTCTGATACTTCCTTCAAAATGTTCATTACATTTGTCATCTTCTTTTTCTCTCTCGAAATCTTGTTTTCTTATTTCATCCTCCCCTATACCAGCGATTACTATAGATTCGTTGATGTCTGCTGAATCTTTGACCAATTTTGGATTGTTTTGGATTATTTTTTTTACTTCCTTTTTAATGTTCTTTTCTTCAGCTCTTGTTTCTAAGGCTTTCTTTACTTTCACCATTTCAGCATACTTGGTTTCCACATCATTTTCGTAGCTTTCCATCACTTCATTCACCTAGGTTATATTCTCCTCAGTGTCATTGCTATGTTCTATCAGAGTGCCAGCGTGCCTAATTGTCTCTATCATTTCTGAACTCTTCCATAATACTCTTATGATTGACAACTGTGCTTACCATTTCACTACTCTTCCTTCTGAGTATATCAACCTGAACTAAAAGCTCATCTGTTGTTGTGTCTTTCCTGTTAACTTCTTTTGCTAATTTTTCATTTTCCTCCTTCTGCATGTCCAACTGCTTCTTGACTTCTTCCATTTCACTCTGAAACACCTTCTCTAATCTGTGCACTCGTTCTACCAGCTTATTGTACGTCTCCATTTCCACCAATTCCTGGTAGAAATCATCATCCTGCTTTCTACCTTTATCCCTTTTCTACTCCTTCCAAATTTGCTTTGCTAAAGATGGTGGACATCTTGTGGTACTGAGGGAAATTATTCTGCTTACAGTTATTGCATTCCTGTGCGTCCCAGACAAAACAGTAAACACTAAACAGCTTATTTGTTTTCGGTTCATCTGGACTACTTTTTGTATTCTGTTATTGGAACAGCACTTTTCCTTAAACTTTCTCTTTTATATTAGAACACTATTTAGTTGGACCTGGCACAGAGCTTGACTTATATAAAGATACTTTTTAGGTATGTACATTTGGGCCCGAGATTGGCCTGGTGCGGAGTGCCGCGCCACATGTCTTGCCTCTCTCGCTCCTACTTTGTGTGTGTGTGTGTGTGTGTGTGTGTTCCATTTATATGTCACGAATGGCTTGAGCTACCAACATGAAACCTTCACGGTATCAAGATATTGCCAAAATCTTGGACGAGTTCGAAAATGAGCTCTAGGGGTCAAGGTCAAGGTCACCTAAATGACTGCCAAAGGTCAAATAGTTTTTATCGCCCGCCTTTAGCACCGTTATATCTCATGAACGGCTTGAGCTATCAACGTGAAGCCTTCAGGGTATCAAGACAATGCCTAAATGTCGCCGCACGGCAAGCTGCGGCGACAACTACAGCCATACGGAAGACAACGATAATGCTGACGATGCTGATGACGGTGATGACAACTTACACCAGGCATTCGGTGAGAACACAACACACGTGGCTGCGACTGAATCACCCACCATTCGACCACAACCACCCATACCCCAACCACGTCATCCACAACAGTCAGTAAGGGGTAAAGGATATCAAAAAATGTTACGCGACAAATATCGTTACTTGCGGCACCTTGAAAAGATGGAAGAAGCCGCAGATCAGTGAATGGTGAAGAATGAAAAATGAAAAGTGAATGAACAATGAGAATAATAAGAGGGAGTGCCGAGGCACATGGTTGCTCTCACAGCCCTGTACTGTCTACACTTAATTAAATTTATGTGCTCCGAACGGACGAGTTAGATACGGCCTAATGGAGTAGCATGTATCCTAATATATATAGAGATAAGAGAAGAGAGGAATGTCTAGGTGAATAAACGTTATATAATGGACATTATTTCAAAATGTTGCGGACCAGACCCGACAAAGAACACTGAGAGAAGTGAACGAAGGATATGTAGAGTGCACGCCTACTTCCGGCCTCTGTACTTTTCCTGAGGGAGAAGCCGAGGGGGCAAAGAGTCGAGAAGGACCTGGGGAAGATCGTAGCTAGAAGGCCGCCTGAGCACCCTACCACGACGATGAGACTGGTGATGTCTTGGTACTCTACGGTATCAGTGAGTAGATCTGCTTGTTAGAGAACATAGAGGAAAGTGGAACTGAGAGAAGGAAAGAGAGAAAGGAGAAGAAAGTGAATTACAAAGTGAAAAATATTGAGAGTATACTGTAGACTCGTGGTAGGGTGTAACAGGACGGGCCAGATAGTTTTATGATTGTTAAATTAACTTATTTGCTCAATGGTGAAAGGAACAACGATTTTATGAAGCTAAGTGTCTTTATGGAGAAGTATTGAGTTAGGGTACATGACTGTGTTAAAGAGTGATATTAATTTTGCAGAAATATATTGAAATAATTTGAGGTGAAGTGATACTAGAATAAAGTGTTACAGAGATTAATGTTCTAATAGTAATAATGCTAGGGTGAGATTATAGTGTGCTAGAGTATTGTTCTTAGTATTACCCTATGTGTAAGAGAATATTACCTTTAGTATTACCTTGTATTTAACCATAATGCTCTTGGTTTTATTTTAGTAAGAGAGAGTATTAACTTCAGTGACGAGTAATAATATTCGTGAACTGTTACTTGTTTAATGGAACTTAGTCGTACTGTTGATTACCATTGTAAGGTGGCATGATTTAATAGTTTTATTGTAGAATAAGATTATAAAGTGGTTGTATAACTGGAGTTCATAGAGTGGACCAAATCGGTGGATTGCTTTG
Organism: Birgus latro; assembly: GCA_018397915.1. Taxonomy (NCBI): domain Eukaryota; kingdom Metazoa; phylum Arthropoda; class Malacostraca; order Decapoda; family Coenobitidae; genus Birgus; species Birgus latro. The sequence goes on along the minus strand of JAGKTI010019388.1, from coordinate 8,840 downwards.
ACTTAGTGTATAAATTGTACATAATTTGTAGATAAACAAAAAGGGAGAAAATTAGTTTGAGTAACCCTAGAATCCCTTCCTCTTAATAAGGAAAGAGACGCTCCCACGTAGCGTCGGCCTTAAATGGACTTGTGATTACTTGATGTGATGTTATGTCGGGTTAACCACTTGTACCTGTCCAGCGCTACCTAATGAAACTTAATTAAGATAAAGAGTAGAGCAAGCAAGTGGGGCAGCGCTACCTAATGAAACTTAATTAAGATAAAGAGTAGAGCAAGCAAGTTGGGCACGACATAAAACTTTGACTTGGCCAGCAGCATTTTCTGGCGGGCGATTAGCATTCGGCTTTCGAATGCTTTTCTCTCATTATTATTATGTAAGGATTAATAAAAATATAAAGGTCAGCCCCGGGCCTCAGTTAATCTCAGAAAGGAAACTTGTATATGAAAACGAGGCAGTAGCATCAATGCTGAACGAGTCCTTTTAGTGGTGATTTCATAAGTGAGAACTGCGTATAAATACCCACCACACAGCCAGACTGCTTCTCACCTGAGAATGGTAAATCGCTCAACAAACAAATAAGTACTAAAATATCTTCTGAAAGACAACCTAATCTACTGAACCATCTCAACTGTCTCTCAGACTGGTCCTAGAATTACACTGACGATGAACCTTCCCCATAGTAAATTTGTCAGTAATTCGGAGGCTGAGTATAGAACACTCAGACAGTGGCAGCTCACTAATTTATAACTTTGGAAAAAATTTAAGAGATTGCATTACCTTACTTCTTGGCTGGCATATTATTGCAACTTAAACACAACACGGGCTCCGTAATTATACGCTGTGCCTTACGCGTATGTTGGAATAAACGGAAACAGATGATAATCAGGGCGCAATAATACCATCGGACGTCATCTGTCTTGATCCTCAGAATGCGTGTGATGATTGTATAATATACAATTAAAGTCATTCCTTCTCAAATACAGTGTGTTCACGAATCAGCGACTGACAAAGGCCAGTGACACATTACTAATCATTCAGCTGACTGGATGGTGCTAAGAGTTTCAAAGGCCCAGATCTGGGACTGATTCTTTGCACTGTTCGTTACCTAGAAATTTGACTCGTCTCTGAGTGGGCGAAATTTGCTAACAACACGAAAATCGGTGTCTGAGTAAATACTACAAGATGCTGTGAATCGAATTGAAATGGCACGAATTAGTTGATAAAATCGAATTAAAAACAGGAAGTGACAAGAAATTGTACAGTAAACCGCTATGGTGATAAAAACATTAAATCTAAGTTCCGAATGTTCGGTACCTCGCTGACGAAACAAGACAAAAAGAATGTAGTAGTTGTCAATAACCCTCTGAAAGACTCTACACTGTGTATGGCAATGAACAACACATCTAGAAAGACGCCCAGATTCACTGCAGGGAACCTCAGTCACAAAACATCCGAAATAATATAAACAAAATTTCTTCGGTACTACACTACACCTAGCATAATGCGTACAGTACTCTTAGAGAAAAAGACAAACCCCAGATAATGCAGCAAAGAGCCATTAAAATATCACAACTCTGCGATATTGCCCTACGAAGAACAACTCAAGATTCTCTCTCTCTCTCTCTCTCTCTCTCTCCCTCTCACTCTCTCTCTCTCTCTCTCTCTCTCTCTCTCTCGATGTCAGGACACTAAAATATCATAACACACTACATAATAGCTAGTGACATATATGCTGTTAATACGTAATATAGAGGTTTGAGGAAAGTCGTGGCCAAGCTCGAGAGAGCTGAAGGAAACAGCAGTGAAGATTCTAGCTAGGGAATTTCGCACACAGCACATCTGATGTCATGCAAAGCCACACCACTCACCTGATGGAAAGTTCCTCACACACGACCCAACCAGTCATATACAGGGAAAATTGGAGAGACAGGAGAGAAGGGGTTAGGACGCTATAGGAGAGAGAGGAGGCACGGTGCAAAAGACAGGAGTAGAGGGCACGGAGTTGGCTAGCATAAACAGCTCTCACCTTAGTGCTGCTCTTGTCAAGATAACTTCCTCTTGAGAATAAAACTGCAATCAAACAACAGACTCATCTTTATCTTTCTCCTGCCATCCACGACAAGACCAACTTGAAAATTCTCTCCTCCTTCAACCCCTACAATCTAACATTTCTCTCACTCTCTCTCTCTCTCTCTCTCTCTCTCTCTCTCTCTCTCTGAACAAAGTAGAGGCCATCAAATATGACTCACTGAGGATGGCATGAGATGCTGAAACGTCTCCCAGTAGAAATTGTTCTAACTAAGGATTCAGTGATAGTTATACCACTGAGGCTAAGATTCTCTAAGGTAGTAATCATATCTGATGTCCTTCATCTTGCATGACCTCTTTCGTCTGCACTCGAAGAGGTCAGGGAGGACCACAACCCCAACCCACATGTCATTAGTTGACACTCGCCTGCATACTGGGCTGCAAGAACTCGAGTACACCAACCTGACCAGTCAGGACGTCCACAGACCAAAACACGCTTTGCAGCCATGGGCCATCACTGTGACATACGCAGTGATGTAATCCATTATACAGTCCACTGTCCAATGAATATATCATAACCACCGTATTGCCTGGCTATGTGGTGGGGAGAAAATTGTACCACGCTGTAAATTTACAACAAAATTTCCACGAAAAGCATTCCATTTCAAATGCTGGTTAATACAGGCATATCGAGTTCCTGTCTGCAAGCACTTTCTGTGCCAGAAACGCCTAACAATTCGCCTCTTTTCAATTCAGCCCGCCGAAGTAGAGGGCTCCATCATTCTATGGGTTGGCACCACAAAGATTATCCCTCTACCAGAATATACAGCAACGACACCGTAATACATGTAATAATACGCACTTAGAACAAACATTCCGAATACAGACGAATACATCGGCTTTTACTTCCATTATGAAGCCGTTGCAATCATCCCACAGGAGAACATACATTGACGACTAGTTAGAAACACTCTCTGGTCAGCAGATATTTTCCACTCTGGTCTTTCAAGTAGGATTGGGGTGTTTCTCAAGCCCACGAATATAAAGAGAATTATCGATCTTACACAATGAATCATCAGTCGTATCAGTTCATGGTACTCTTCTTTGGTCTCTACAACTGCCCAATCACCTTTCACATTAAGGAAGCCATACTCCACAGCTCAACCTGGAAAACCTGTCCCACCTACTTAAACAATATTATTTTCTTCACCCGTACCTCACAACAGGTAGCACCTTACAGTACACATGCGTTTTACTTCTTTTTAGATGTCTAAGGAAGGTCCACAACTGCTCGTTGTTCCAGGGGTGCATTGTGAAGTAGCATGAAGGACTTGTGATGCTGGTACTGTTCATATCCAAAGTGCATTCCTTATGACATGTAACGTGACAAATAATAGTGAAAATTTGGGCATCTTTTCTGACCGTCAGAAGGCATAAACTTTTTTTTTTTTAATTCCTACTGAGATGCACGTCATTGCTCAGCTAAAGTTGAGTGCGACGGAGTCTGTCAGTGAACCCTGGATGATATAGCCACTATGGTTAATGATGCCATCGCATCTTATTTGCAGGGATCTGATATGGCACAGGCAATTTAGGAGAACTCTTTTGTTTGCCCAGGCTCAAAAATGGTGTTCTTAGAATTTAAATGGATTATTGAGACCTTAGATAAGGCATTAACACTTGTGCAATATTTAACTGTAGAATAATCATAAAAGAACTCTAGAGTTGTGTGCCATCTTATGGGGAGAGAGACAGTTGCATCCGAGTGGCAAAACCAGTGCAGAGGCTGCTGGCCTGCTATAACATGGAGAGTGATGTCACTGAGATAATTATGAGCGTAAGTAGTGTTCTGCTTTGATCATAGCTAAGCATTTTCATTTTTAATATCGTAACTGACCAGATATTTGTTCAGTGCACTGTTGGCACACGGTACGATGTGTTCACAGTTACGTTAGGCCTGGCGATTACAGACCCACATAATGACTGAATGGGAGGTTGTAATCGGGGTCGGAAAATTCCGAATCTAGAGAAAAGCATTTGGTAATTATTGTTGCTCTCACAGGATACTCCTTTTTCGATAAGATAGTGAAGGGTAAGGTGGCGAAACTTTCCATAATTCATCTGTATCACAATGCCAGGCCGGGGAGGAAATGATCTTTAGTAAGATCTGTGGGTGGTGATATGGTCCTGATGGAGGCCATTTTGATGGGGTGTGTTTAATGGCATGTGGCGAGAGAAGACAGCGCAAATATGGGAAAAATGGTTTCACCCTTGTGTACTATTTTGGCCTGAATTTTAGTCCTGACGGGGGACTATGGTGAAAGGCCTTGCTACATCATTCTCTTCACGATAGCTTCGGTCCCCACCTTATTTCAGTCAAAGTTACAGGAACAGACAGATGCAGATAACCCACATGTACGACATCAATTCCTTTATTACCATCTCTACCACACCCCATCCTTCCCCTTCCAACTGTACTCCGTCACAGTCGTGAATGACTACCCTGTACCCTTCCCACACACAAAACTCTGTCCTCTTGCCCAGGCATCTCCACTCCATATATTCAGGCAGAAAGCCCTGTAACACCTATCGCTACATTACCACTCACATTCACTTGTAATACAGATCCAGTTACCGCCACTCAGCTATGACATCTACGCCAACCACACAGACTTCCCACAAACTACTGGTTTGGCCTGGTGTGACATGTGACTACCAGAACACATATCTCTTGCTTGTTCGTCAACCATTGTTTCCCGCAGTGCATTACTACAATGTCACTGAACCTCAGGAACAGCATCAGTAATATTAATTCCTCTTGTTCCAGGTGAAGATGATCCTGGATTTGTGAGTGAGGAGTGCGAGTGAAGTGGCAGCTAATTTTACCCTTGTGGAATTATCTCTGGCTGCAAAATGTTCAAGATTCTGTATGTACTGGTGACAGTGCTGCTGTTATACCTGGGGACCTTGGCACCTTCAGTAGTGTCAGAGAGCCCGGCACCCCCTTACCAAGTGCTGGTGTTAGTGCCAATGGGCAGTCGCAGCCTGTACCACCTGTGCCGGTCACTGTCTGCAGCACTGGGTGATGCAGGTCACTCTGTCACCCTTGTGTCATCCTTCCCAGCCTCCATGAAGTAAGTCTATCACTCCTTACTTTATTACTGATGTCAGCATTCTTTATCAGTCCTTAAATTTTGATAATGGTTCAGTTGTTAACAACTGCTTTCAAGTAAAAAATTTAAAATAATTTTTCATCGAGTATTCATTGCTTTAAACACTGACTGCCCCTTCTCAGTCATCTCCTACAAGGCTCTGCTTATAGAGTTTTAATTCAGAAAGTGTTATTAGATCTGTTTCGGTGAGACAGACAATGAAAATAATTGCTTTTACGAGTGACTCCTCTAACAATCTCATGCAGAATTTAAGACCTTCGTGACAGAAACCGTTGGATGTGTTCATTTCGCTCAGTGTACTGTTCTTTTGTAATTCGGCTGTATTAACAACAACACCATATCTCCCATTAAAAAAAGAAAAAAATCCATTTTCATCTGTCTTGTGAGATCTTAGTGTTACCTAACCACTCATTATTCTGGGATACATTCCTGCTTATAATGCATACCAGAAATTATGTTAATCTTTGGCTGTGTGTTATCAGTGAAAAATGAATGAAACGTATTGGTAGTTTTATCAGATCGTTTTATCTGAAGGAATTTCGTTATTTTCTTCGTCAGACAGAGTGTAAGTATACTGTTCCTTTGTCAATGGCGGCAAAAGGGGGGGCATGGGGGGGGGCAAATGCCCCCAGTAAGAATCTTTGCCCCCCCTATTTGTCCCCCCCCCCAGTCAGATCCAGTCCAACTAAAAAATGAAAAAAATAAAAAAAATAAAGGTAATACAAGAAGGAAAATGACCAGGATAGACCACTAATATGATTTGTCCTTACAATCACAAAATAATTAGATCTGGAAATGTTGAGAGGCATTATGATAGAGAAGAAGTTATCCCTGTTTTGCCCATTATGGTCAGCCACTCTAGGTGGTGGAATCATCAAGTTTCTTAGTCAGTGTATGGTCCTGGGCAGGTATGCAGGGATGGCCCGAGGATTATGTGATTAGGGGGGGTAAGGACAATTTTGATCAACTTGATCCGTTTGGCGTTACGGTTTGACAAACTAAATAGATTTAAACCAAGTTTATGAGAAAGTGATTTTTATTGTAACAGACGTACAGTATTTCCTGGAAAGTAATTTATTTACTGGTAACAAATTTAAACAAACTTTTGTTCTGGATTTCTGGTTCACATAGACACAACTTAAATTCAAAATTGCACTTCTGTTCACTGATTTTCAGTCATACAGTGAGAGATACAAGATGCTTAAACTGACCACTTAAAAAAAAAATACATACACAAATCACACTTGGTAAGTCAAATAAAGAAAACAAGGGAAAAACAAATGTTGAGTCAACTTGAGTGGAATGTGGCTAATGGATTAATAAGGATTCAGCAGTAACAACCTGTATATACAGACTGTATAATGACAGTGGTTTTTAGAATATTATTCTCTTTGTTTTCATGAGCTCCCACCCATCTACAGTTTACTGAAGATCCAGCTGATCAGTTAGGTCACTTTCACAAGCTAGAAGCATCAGACAATGTAACCTTTTTCCTTTGGTTCGGTTTCGCATACAAGGAGAGGTCTCCAAG
>JAGKTI010019387.1:2784-17019 GCA_018397915.1 Birgus latro | reverse complement strand
AAGATGAATGCCTTTGATTTGTGTGCAAGATGATTACCATAAAGATTTTCATGTCTAACCTGTTTTCATCATGCTGCAAATGTGTAAAAAAATTACCCTAAATGTTAATCATAATTTCCTGCTTTCAATTTAATTTTTTCATGCATGGTTTTTAAGTGCACCAGCTATGAAAAAGATGAATGCCATTGATTTGTGTGAAAGATGATTACCATAAAGATTTTCATGTCTAACCTGTTTTCAGCATGCTGTAAATGAGTTAAAGAATTACCATAAATGTTAATCATAATTTCCTGCTTTCAATTTAATTTTTTCATGCATGGTTTTTAAGTGCACCAGCTATGAAAAAGGTGAATGCCAGTGAATTTCATGTCCGGTCATAACCTAACCTAACCTAACTAACCATTTTTCTGGTAACAATTTACATCATTTACTGTATCTGATGCTTTGTATCCAATAATTTAGTGCATAAAATGTGAGAAAAGATGATTTCCATGTCCGATACTTACTTATACTATGGTGGCAAGTTCTGACCACCTATGCCTTACTCACCTCTAAATCATCATTTTTTGGTTAAAATTCAATTAATTCATGCTTTGTGTGCATTATTTATGTGAAAAGGGACCTAAATAAGTGCTATACATGTCCGGTAGGGAGGTAGGAAGGTAGTTTTCTGATTTAGGCTAGGTTAGGTTCGGGTCATGAATGACCGGTGCTGGAGCTTCAGGACCAATATTCAGACAAAACCAGTGTCCAGACATGCCTTTGGCTCTACTACGTCGAATAGTGGAGGGATTACTGTAGTCAGATTGCGCACTTGCACTTGCGCAAGGTAGTGAACTGTGGATTGCGCTTGCACAAGGTCCTTTCTCGTTTGCGCTGCCCATCACTGCTCTTAGATCTATGGATCTAGTCTTTCTTTGAAGAGAACCCTTCCCTACTTACCACCCTGCAAACTAGTGTCAAGAAACTGGTTGAAGCATGTAGAACTCAGCAGGATGTTTATGAAGCACACAAAGCATTCCTACTGGAGTATCCATGGACACTGAGAAGTTGCTGCACAAATTTGATGAAAGTCACGATGAGCAGCCAATGTACAGGTGGGCATGAGTGTACTATTGCGATCCCTAGTTTCTTTACCCCTCTGGCTCGAGGGAAGTGGAAACCAGGGCTGAAGAAATGCCAGGCGAACGGACAAGGTTAGTCTAGCAGTCTGATAATGGTTCACTATGACGGAATGACTCACATCAAGCCCAACATTGTCACTCACGCCTACCATAAATCCACAGTTATGAAACATGACTGAAAAACTTGTCATGAAATGTATCTGAAAAATGATGAAGGCATTCATATCACTTAATGCACTTTAAATACTTCTCGGTTTCCCATGCATCATATGAACATCGTTCCTGTCCGAACTGTATTTTCAGAAGCAGCTTCGTTGTCTGTGATTATGAAAACAGTGAAGCAACTATTTCAAGTAATACTGGGAACATGTCATTATGCACATATCAGTATTATACACGCACTCTTGTTGCTGCTTTCAATTCCTTTTCCTTGAGCCTGACCAGTCACTGCTTTGAAATTAACTTGGTGCTTCGAGAGTACTGTGAACAGCGAAAATGATAGTTCGGACAGGAACCACGTTCACATAATGCATCAAAAACCGAGAAGTATTCAAATAGTGCATTAGTGATATGAATGCCTTCATCGTTTTTCAGTTGCATTTCAAGAAAAGTTTTTCAGACATTTTTCATGACTGGTTTTATAGTAAGCGTGAGTGACAATGTTGGGCTTGATGTGTGCGTGTGTCATTCCGTCATAGTGAACCATCATCAGACCGCTAGACTAACCATGTTCATTCACCTGGCTTTTCTTCAGCCCTGGTTTCCTCTTCCCTCGAGCCAGGGGGGAAAAGAAACTAGGAATCGCGATAGTACATGAAGCAGGTGATGGCCCTGTTGCAGTTTCAGCATGCAATACATGAAAGAAACTGGTTCCTTTACTTGGGAGCACTTGAGAAGCTGTGCACTTACTTATCTGCCTACAACCGACTGGATTATGCACAAAACATCCCTGAGTACACTGCTCGCATGCACCGGCTCAAAACTATGGGATAAGTTTGCCAGTGGGAACTTCACAGTTAACAAACACAAGCAACAATGTGCCATTCACTCACACTGGCATAGATCAAGCTATGGAACACCTAATCAAGGTCACCAAAGGCCAAAGAGGGATATCAAGAATCATATCATCCCCCAAGACTTTGCTCAAGTTCTGTCTCACACGAACTGAGCTAGCACGCCTCTCTGAATAGACTAAGCATCTGGTTCTGATCAGTGAGAGAACCACAGCACAGCTGCACCACTGCCTCTCCCATGCCAAGGTTGCATACCAGGAACAGGCTATCACTAAGCTAAACGCTGTACTAGCAGGGAGCCACCTCTTTGGTCCCAGGGATGACACAGACAAGACAGCTCACACTTTCAAACTTATGTCCAAGGAATTTGTTCCTGAGAAACTGCAACGGAGCATCTTGTCAACAAAGCAAAATTAGGCAAGCATGCCTTCATGCAGTTCGTAGAACAGCATAACACTGGAGGTGGAAATCTGTGACCCCGAATGTCCAAAGTGAAGTTGCTGACCTGGAATGCAGCTGCCAAGGAAATCAAGATGAAGGCTGGGTCAGAAGTCAAGACACTCAAAATAACCTCCTCCCTCTTTGCCAGGATGCTGCTGGTTGCCAGACCATCCCGTAATGATATCGACCTGGAGTAAGTCATTGGTACCCATGAGTTCTCACACACCAATGGGACACTGATGCAAGCAGATGGGACCCTTCATCCAACCAATGACATGAGCAGTGTGATCCACCTGCTGGAAGGTCTTGCTCACACTAACAGTGATGAGACCTCTTCTGAGAAGCACTCAGTGACTACCTTGGTGGTCGATGGAATGGCTGTACTCCAAGAGCTAATGGCTGTGAGGAACTTCAAGATGAAAAGATCTTGCCAGAGCATACATCAAGCTTACTGACACCAAAGCTCAAGGTTATGCTGCAGTTCAGGTTGTCTTTGACATCTACACCAGTCACCTCACTGAAGGAAAGCACTCGAGAGAGACGATGAGGCAAGCTCAAGGAAATAAGATCCTTCAAAGTAGAGGATTCAACCAAGATCAAGGACAAGTTCCATGTTCCTTGCAAGTAATGTTACAAAGGACTCCCTTACCCTCTACCTGGCTCAGCAACTGACTGACAACAATACAGTGAACATCGTGACTGTCACACACAAGAGTGTGATGGCAAACAATAAGTGTCAGGTTGCTACCAATGTGAGCACTCAAGAGGAAGCTGACATGCTCATGATCCTTCATGCTGTGGAAAGTGCAGCTTCAGGTGGCACTGTCCACATCTACACACAGGACACTGATGTTCTTTTGCTGGCTCTCCGTAGAGTGCCACAACATGGCAGAAATCCTGCACTGATCATGGGTACAGGAGGGCACCGTCACAGTCCTGTTGCAGCCCATCTATGCTGCTCTGGGACCTAGAAAGGCAGCAGCCCTCGTCAACTGGCATGCACTGACTGGGTGTGGTAACACAGGGCACATCAGAGGGAAGGGAAAGACAACAAGATTCAAAACCTTTATGGCTTCAGGACCAGATGTGGTTTCCACTATCAGCAACCTGGGAGTTGGCAATGAACCATCACCAGAGATTGCTGATGGTTGTGAGGCATTTTTGTGTGCTCTCTTCTGTCCAAAGACAGTGGAAACCTCACGTGCTAGAAATCTTAGGTGGACTCGGTTTAAGCAACTCAAACCTGACCATGGTGTGGACAGGCTTCCACCAACCCCAGAAGCATGGGCTGATCATATTCGGTGAGCTCATCTGCAGGCAAACATTTGGTCCCAGGACATTATTCTGAACCCAGTCACTCCTGATCCACTTACTTTGGGCTGGAAAGAAGAGGATGGCAGACTGATGCCTGTGCTCTCCAGAGAATCTCCAGCAACAAACTGTGTACTAGAGCTTGTGAAGTGTGCCTGCAGTGCAAACAGTAAAAGAACAATGAAGTGTAACAGGGTTCTCCTCCAAAAAGCACAATCTGGTCTGCACAGATCTCTGTCACTGTGGAGGAGAAGATGACATTTGTGCCAATACAACTACCCTACCCCCGGACGATGATGAGGCAAGTTGATGACGTTGACAACTAATGCATATGGAGCGTGTTATAGTACCAAATGACTTGTGAATAACAATTTTGAGCATTATTAATTGTCATCTAACTATGATATACCGGGTGCACATGATATAAAGTTTTGGTGAATTTGTTTTCATTTTTTGTGGGTTTAAATTATCTTCCTTTTGCGAAATACCTAAACCCGCTCAGAAAAATTGGCAACAGGCTTTTTGTTACTTTATGGAGTAATTGACATACATTAAATGCATTTTTTAAGAATCTACCCTAACTTTTATACATTTCCGTTACCCAATGGAATACTAGGTGTTCATCAATCAATCTGTCTAATCTATCAATCAGTCTGTTCATCGGTCTACCTGTCGATATCTCCACATCTGTTTATCTGTATCTATCCTTTTTCCCTCCGTCTTTCTATTAATCAATATCTGCCTATCTGCATATGGCATTTATCTGTCTATTTATTTAATGACTGTATCTACCTACCTACCTATCTATCTATCTGTCCACAGTCGGACTAGACAACTGACAGACAGGTTTGAAAAAATGCGCATAAATAGAAAATCAGTACCGTAATAAGTGATCAAACTCGCTTCTATATTTGATTCCTGAAAGGTGCTTCACTAAAGTGAAGCACTTTGCCTGTAAAAATCTTTAGGGAGTGACTAACTGACCGGACTGCTCCTAAAGGCGCTCGTGTATCTTTGATAACAACAACAACAACAACAACAATAAAATAATAATAATAATAATAATGATAATAATACTAATAATGTAGTAATAGTAGCTGTAGTAGCGGTGTTGGTAGTGGCAGTAGTGGTGGTGGCAATGGTGGTAATAATAACTGGAACACCGTAAAACTGTCCAAGCACTATTTTGATAACCTTCCACGGCCGTTGCCTACCAAGCCGAGCTATAAAGGGACCTTGAGGTCATGGTCACTGATCTTCTGCATGTCAACTTAAGTCATCATAGTCTATAAGTCCAGGAAGTTTGATATTTTAATCCTTCATGAATAATTATAATTTGGTGACATCCGGAATATCCTAAAAAAGTCCCAGTTTTTTATCCCACGCAATCTGAGAATGATCATCCGGTTGGAACCATATTCCTCTCTGCACTGCGTCTGCCTTAAGGCTATATTGCAGTAAAATTTCAGCTTCCCAGCTTAAGCAGTTCTTAAGACAGCGTGGCTGATGCACTTTTCTGTGTTCCAGATAGTATCCGAAGACCCGGCTAGCGGACTGCTGCCATACAGTAGGCGCAGAAAGTGTTGACGCCATCTTAAAAAAAGAAAACATTCTTGTGGTTAGCAAGGAGAAACTGGCATTCCCCTTCACCTTTATTATCTTCTTAAGGCGTCTGGGGAGACTGATGGCGTAGTTTTGCAGAACAGACGGACTAAAACTGCTCCATAGCTGCAGCCTCAAGTTTAGGCAAAGATGATGTGTCCATACTACGCAGCTGCCGCTTCATGTGCGCCCATAAATTCTCAATGGGATTGATATCTGGGCTGTTTCCGGGCCAATCTTGAACAAAGGGAACCTCACAGTCTGTTAGCCACTGTTTCACTGACTTTGCAACATGTGCAGGGGCAGAATCTTGCATAAATACTCTTGCCTTGGTTCACTTTTTCATTTGCAGGTAGAATTACCAACCTACCAACACCATAATATGTAAAGCAGCCCCAAGCCATGAGTGAGGCTGGGTATTTAACAAACTTGGAAGTGTACTTAGGATCCAGGGGGTCACTGCCTGGTTTGCGGTACACTCGTGATGAAGGGGTACCAGTGACAGTAAATGTTGACTCATCACTCCAAAGCACAGTTTTCCATTGCTCCTCACTCCAGGCAAGATATTTCTTACAAAAATTTACTCTCTTTTTCTTCTGAAGCGCAGTTAGCAGTGGTTTTTTACGCAAAAACTCCTGTAGCCCAGATTGTCATGCAACAGCTGCTGCACACTTCTGACAGACACATCTGCCAGCAACTGTGGGTTCTTTTCTTTTAAATCCCGTGCTGTTAGCCTTGGATCCTTGCTAACTTGCCTTGAGATCAGCTGACGGGTCCTGAAGGTTGTCTTACGAGGTCTCCCAGGCTTGGGAAGTGGAGTGGGAGGAATGGCCTCCCCACTGTCCTTGAACCGCTTCACCAGTCTCTGCACTGTCCTCAGTCTAACACCATCTGATTTGCAATAAATGGGAGTTTGTGGCCAGCTTTGTATAAAGTAATCACTTCCACATGTTTGTCCTTGCTTGTGGTTACTTTAGGCATGATGAGAATGTGGTAGGTAACCAAATAACTGTGTTATTTGAGTCAAAACATGCCCTCGTGGTGCATCACACACAGAGACAATCCTCCTCCTGTGGCTGCCCAAACATTACTGAGCCTGCTCCTGTGGTGCCAAACCTATCAAGCAGGGTTGCCAGCTCCCGTTGAAAAAGTGTCAACTCATTTCGCATCACAGTGGAGGGTAGTATTGACCCTACTTCCCTCAACGCGAAAAAGAATGACGTCGGCAAAAAAACGTCAATACTTTCCGCGCCTACTGTACAAGGCATAGAGGGAACGGGGATCATGCTGAAAGAAGCCTGACTGATTACGTGCTTGTAGAGAGGTCGATGTGGAGGTCTGTCTGATCATATGACTGTGGTATGCAAGATCAAGCTGAGAGGAGTGAGGTGGACCAGGAGAGAGAGGAGCAGTCAGGGAGAAAGACTGAAAGTTGAGACGCTGAGACGCTGAGGATCAAAGAAATAGCAGATGAATACAGGACCAAAGTAGGGGAGGAGTTAGAATCAATAAATTGGAATGAAATGGAAACAGACAGCATGTGGAATGCATATAGGGACTGCTTAGTTAGCAATACTAAAGTGGTGTGTGGTGTGGCAAGAGTGACAACAAAGAAGAAAGGTATGGCATGGTGGAATGAAGAGGTTAAGAGGGTAGTGGAGGAAAAGAGGAAGAGGTGAGTGACTAGAGTGGTTACAAGGCATGGGCTCAATTGAAATAAGAACTGAATATATTGAGAGCAAGAAGCACATAAAAAGCCTAGTGAAGAGGAAAAAGGAGGAGGTAAATGCTGATCTAGGAAGAAAAATGAATTCAAACTACTCTGAAAATAGGAAGTTATTCTGGTAAGAGTTGCGAGAATGTAGATGTGAAAGAGGAAAGAAATGTGAAGGTGTGAAGGATGTAGGTGATAGATTATTAACCCATAGGGATGAAGTAAGGACCAGAGGGAAAAAATATTTTGAAAGCCTGATAAATGGGAATAGAGCAAGCACAGCCACTGTAGGCATGATTGGTTTTGGGGGTGTGCAGAGAAGGAATACAGTGCCAGGAAATGTGACACTCGCACAGGTGAAGAGAGCTGCGAAGCAGCTGAAAAATGGGAAAGCAGGTGGGGTTGATGATGTGTATGCAGAGATGATTAAGTGTATTGGAGAAAGCGGAAGAGAAAGCGGAATGAAGAGCTCGTCGGATATTATGTAAGAAGGCATGGATGAGTGAAACTGCCAGCAGAGTGGAAAAAGGCTATGATTGTACCCCTGTACAAAAATAATGGTGAGCGAAGTGAGTGCAAGAATTATCGTGGCATAAGTTTACCGAGTGTGGTAGGGAAGGTATATGGAAGAATTATAATAAAGAAAGTAAGAGAGATATCAGAAGTCCTAGTGAGCGATAAACAGGGTGGCTTTAGGAGTGGTAGATAATGTGTAGATCAAATATTTGCAGAGACAGGTAGTGGAGAAAGCCTGTGAGAAGGACTATAAGGTGTTTATGGCATTCATGGATCTGGAAAAATCATATGACAAAGTAGACAGAGAAGGACTGTGGAAGGTTTTGCGCTTGTAAGGTGTAGATGGTAAGCTGCCGGGTGCCGTCAAGTGTTTTTATGATGGTAGTGAAGCATGTAGGCTAAGGGTTAATGGGCATCTAAGTGAATGGTTTGCGACTGGTGTGGGCATGTAACAAGGTTGTGTGATGATCCCATGCTTGTTCAACATATACTGTATATGGATGGTGTGATATGAGAATGAAAACACGAGTAATGGAGCGGGGGATGGCGTTGGTAATGAATGGTGATGGATGGAATATCTCAAATTTGTTGTATGATGACGATGCAGTACTACTTGTAAATACCGGACAAGAACCTGGTAGACTAGTGCAGAGATTTGCTGTTGTCAGTGAGCGTCATGCCTTGGGAGTAAATGTAGAAGAGTGTAGTGTTGGTTATTGAGAGAGAAGGTGACTCCCAGTGTGACGTTACAGTGAATGGAGAGAGACTGAAATTGGAGAGAGTTCAAATACCTCAGTACAGTGATAGAAAAGAGGAAAATGTGCAAGAGTGGAAAATACAGTGACACAAGGAAAGAAAGTAGCTGGTGCAATGAAGGTCTTGATAAGAAATAGTGGCTTGAGTGTTGCAGCTTTTTTAATGGTTTTTTTTTTTTATGTGTCCGACTCTGGGCATAGGCTTCACAGCCTGCTATCAAGGCCCAGTCGTCCTCCTACAATCTACATGTCACCACTTCTAGCTGCACGAGGCTTAGCTACGTGTTAGTGCCAGCTTTAACATATGGATCTAAGACTATCGTGTTGCATGAAAATGAAAAGTCAAGAGTGAGAGCAGTGGAGATGGGACTGATGAGAAATGTATGTGGAGTACAGTGAGTGGGTAAGATACGAAATAATGTGATTCATGAAATATGTGCAGTGGGGAAGTCTGTGAACACCAGAATCGAAGAGAGTATACTAAGAGGGTATGGTCATGTGGATAGAATGGATAACAACATAGTGGTGAGAAAGGTATATATAGGCGAATTTGATGGAGGGAGGAGGCGAAGTGGGCCAAGGAGAAGGTGAAGGGATATGGTGGTTAAGTGTGTGAGGAAGAGAGGTTTGAAGTCGGTGAGGCTAGGGAACTGACGAGAGATCGAGCTGGCCGGATGATTATTGTGCGAAGCGCATGATCAGGGATTTGGCACCCCTTTTTAACGTGACAGCATCCAGATTGACTCTATCGGAAACGTTTGTGAAGTTACAGAACGTGGTGAATGTTTCTGGCGTATCAGAGCTAGGATTCCGGGAGCTTGAATGGTGAGTGAATGGAAGCATGGCCCATTAGATTGGGCAAATTTGGGCTGTCTGGACATTGTTACTCCTCACCCTGCCCTAAGGAGCGAAAGGAGGTCCGGATGATGATGATGATGATGTTGATGATAATAATAATAATAATATAATTATTACTAAAAACGAGGGACGGATGTTAAACTAACAAGCATTTCCTCTCCCTGTGCGGACGTCTATTTATCCTTGCTGCTTCCTGACGATTTTATTCATTAACATAAGGCCACTACAGGGAGCAGACAACAGTATATAATCTATGCCCAATGACGTGGACAGATACGTGGATTGTGTATGCAGATAAATATATATAGGTTGATTATATGCAGATATATACATAGGTGCATTGCGTGCAGACAGATAGCCAACAGACACGTGGATAGGGGATTGTGTTCATTAAATAGATAGGTAGAGACGGAGATTGTGTATGGGTATATTAAAAATATACAGAAAGATTTAAAAAGATTACATTAGCTAAGATGGACTGAGTGTGTGTGTGTACATCTCAGTATCTCCCTGTATGTTAGAAATACAAACTATACATTAACAACACAGAAGAGAAGGGAGAGGTGTAATAAAAGAGCAAATCGCTGAGGAAGAGGAGCTACGAAGCCTCCAATACCACCTAGACTATGACCCTTACGCAGTCTCAAGGTAGTTTAAATGCCCGGAGTGGAAGTGCTGAGAAAAACTTGTACACCAAATTTAATCCATCACTAACATTCTCCGTGTCCTCTGCAGAAATTCATATATAACTATACTCACTTCCTGATGGCCAAGGAGAATTTAAATGAAAAATTTATGAAATTCAAACCACTACACACACGGCATTAACACCTGTAATCCCGCCGACAGTGTGTGCGTGTGTGTGTATTCCTCCGCGACTTAAAGTAGTACCTCATCCTTAGCAACTTGTATTTCATATTTCACTTTTTTTTTCTCTCACGATGTTATTTACATATTTTTCCTAACGGCACTGATTTCATAAGTAATATACAAGGAAATATGAAACTGCCATTAAGATATACAAATAGGCAAGAGAAGGATGCTACACTCTCCTAAGAACGGCTGAGATAAAATTTAAATTTGAGCTGAGAAACATATACCGCAGTCAAATCATTAGTAATACATAACCCAGCCCATTCCCCACATAACCACATACGTCCTTACTTACTCTCTGACATCCGGTAATTATTCTGAAGGTGAAGAATCCGCGTATTTCAGTTGAAAAAAATAACAAACACATGACAAGGACACAAGACGGCACAGGAGGAGCGAGCGACGCCGCTTCCGGTGTCTTACTGTCTTTTGTGTTCCTCCGCGACCCAAGAGGCATTCAACTGCAATGACTGTTCATTTTTTTACCCCTCAGTAAAACGTTACTGGTAGCGTCTGACATTTTTGCAATTAACTGTCGATACCAATAAGACACATAGTATAACAAAGAACATAAGCCGTAGCATTCATAATAAATCGTTCTGGAAGGGAGGCTATAGTTTCCCTTTAACTTGGTTCTGATTTTCGTCCTTTTGCAGTTTTTCTCACGCAGCTTAGTGGCAGTAACACTATGCTTTCCACAGCACTTCTTTGTGACTAGCACCATTTATTTATTGCTATAACTCGATATTCAAGATGGAGACGTGGCATTTTAGGCCAAGCTTGAGTAAAATGAATATTTCATGAAAACCTAAGTGCGTTGCCCCGCGAAAGAAAGTAGTGCGTGATAAGGCGGGTCAGAGAGAGTAAATTAATCTTGGACAAAGCCTGTGCCTCGTTTCTTCTTGACGATCGCATTCTCCGTCCTTACTTGAACCTGTGTAAACATAGGCTATGCAATTAAGTGACGACTGTTAATACTAAACAGTTTACTACGGTCACGTCTTTTATTTTCGTTTTCTTTTTATTTATTTTTTTTATTCGTTACCGCCAGGCGATTTTATGTAACAATGATGCCTAACGCCCATATTAAAAATAGTCCTACGTACCAAACATCTCCCAATGTAGACACTTCGGCACCAACACCCACCGTTCTTGTTGAATATACTGTATGCTTGGGCTGCCTCATACAGGACTGGTGTATTGGTATAAGCGAAGGTGTTTTTACATGTCACCACTTGGCTAACACCCACCGTCCATACTGAATACATGATAAGGCTGTTTGATAAGGCTTGTACTGGTATTAGCGAAGGTGTTTTAACGATATAACCAAGAAGATTCATTTCTACCGTCGATAATCCCTTTATGCTTAGTTTATGGCCAAGTATATTCATCCTGATAGATAAACCAAGGAGATTCATTCCTACTAGTTTCAATAATTCCTTTATGCGTATGACCAAGTATACTCAGCCTGATGGATAAATCTAATAACCAAGGAGATTCATTCCTACCACAAACTTGCTTTGCTTTCATCTGACAGAACAGTGCTACTCTCACAACGTAAATACAAAGTAGTGGGTGTATTAAAATCTTAGTTAGGGAGCAGTCACGAGCCTCCTTGGTTACTATAACGCATTTACTCTATCTCAAGCTCCCTATTCTTTTTATTTACATACCGGTAACTGATGGCCAATGGTAGCTAATCATTTTGGAGGGTTGATTTGACTAGTAACCAAGGATACTCATTCCTATCAAATAACTGTGGGTCATCGAATTTCACGCCAACAAGATCTGTTCTTGAAGATGAGGCAGTGACTCAGTTCCGTCAACCCAATGTATTACCAACAAATGCACAAAACCCTACCGTATCAGTAACCAAGGACTCTCACTCCTACCTCATTACTAATCGAACTTCCGGCAACCACTACTTAGTATTCAAGTTGTGGCAGTGGCCCAGTTCCACCATATAAAAGCAACCGCACACCACAAAACACCACCACTTAGGAAAACAACTCATCCTTACCTCGTGTATGCCACACTGCACATGACGCCACCACTCTCACATCTTATGATCTTAATCCGTTGCTCCAGGTTATCGCCATCGCACACGCACACGAACTCACGCAAACATCACATACAGTAACGGAAATAACCCAATTTTATCCCGCAGCAACAACCCGACACACACAAGCACTGCACACTACGCGCGCTTACTTGGATGAAGGACGGTGATCTTACTTTGTTAAATTCTGTTCTAAAGTAACTTTTCTTTGTAAGGTTAGTCTAATATTTGGTGATATTGTATGCATAATAGAATAATGATATCGAAACAAACTTTAAAAGGCAAGAGAGTTGTTTTAAATTGTGTGAGATGGTTAGTGTTGCTTTGGATCCACGCAGCTGATGCCACACCAGACCATCCCTTTTACAACACTGTATCTATCTTATCTATCTTCCTACACATTATGGACTAGGGATACTTAGACAGAGATAAAGAAGGAAGAAACTATTTCAAAACTGTGATAGATACTAGTGTTGATGTGTCCCAAAGGGGCTGGGACCACCACGAGACTGGTTTTTACATTTTTGTCTACTTACAGTATCTACCTATCAGTCTACACATTATGGATTAAGGATACCTGGACAAATTTTAAAAGGCATGGGAATAATGTTAAAATGTGTGAGACGCTTAGCTGGGATTACCTTTTACGTAAGAAGACTTGTACCTTAACCTGGCCCATATTTTCATTCTTTGGCAGCGTATTTCATATTGCTGAGTGGCAAGAAAGCATCATAATCTTGTGTGAATCTACTGATACAACTCAGCTTTCAAGATGGAGATGACAACTGTAGGCCAGTTAAAAATGATAATAATAATAAATTTTCACATAACGGAACTGGACCTGATACTTATATTTTGTGGAAGCATGAAATTCAGTGACCTTTAGTTGTGATGTAGGAATAAGTCTCCTTGGTTACTATAGCCAATGTGTTTACATCTTATGGAACTGTACAATTCTTTGGTAAAAAGTCATGGTTACTTACGATTAAACAGCGCCAGTGTAGTGGTGGTGGTGGTGGTGGCAGTAGTAGTGGTGGTGGTGGTGGTGGCAGTTGTAGTGGTGGTGGTGGTGGTGGCAGTAGTGGTGGTGGTGGTGGTGGTGGTGGCAGTTGCAGTGGCAATTGCAACCCCAGGCTCATCTGAACGTTAACACAGTGGAATGCAGGTCAAAGCTGCCCTTCTGCGGTCTACCATCGTCCTGTCGGTGGAGAGGGAGGGGACTGAGGGATATTTGTATAACCAGGCAGCTCCACCACCCGGTCACATGGGCGCCACCACTTGAAGGCGTCCCTCTCCACCACCAGCCAGTTGGGTAATAACAGCAACTGCCATTTTATTAAGCATTTTTCAAATAAAAGTATGTCAACCTCCTGGATCAAATAAATTTCTGTACATATTTACAGCTTTAGAACACAAAGTAAAGGATTCAGTGCTTGTCCCAGCAACCAATGGTATAATTAGTACCAGCAAAACAACTGGCACGAAGAGAGAAACCTGTATATTGGACAACTAGCACTTTATGGCACGTATTCTAGGTGGCATAGTAGGCTTCGTAGCACCTCTTTCTTAGCGACTTCAATTGTATATTACACCTTAACATTACCTGGTAAACTGGTATGCTATTTACATCGCTGACAGTTTCCACCAATATCATACAAGAGGGTACTGAGGTGTAATGTGCAGAATAAATCACTAAGGAAGAGGTGCTACGACATCTCCAGTCACTTAGAATACAGGCCTGTCAGTAAGTGCTCAACAGTGGCATCCTTATGGGAGATGTGGCAAAAAAAAATATTCCATGTCACACATACTGCTGTCTAAAATATCATTATCATATGGTTAGCCGAATAAATCCGATAACATTACGCCAGTAAAAACTTCACTTTAATTACATTTATGTTACATTCATACATATAGCATTCTCTCTCTCTCTCTCTCTCTCTCTCTCTCTCTCTCTCTCTCTCTCTCT